>JAIVFH010000236.1:0-41871 GCA_025765595.1 Obelidium mucronatum | reverse complement strand
GCCGAAGGCGGATTTCCCACCGCCGAAGGCGGCCCACCGCCGTAGGCGTGTTATCGTACGCCGCCGTAGGCAGTGTTTTATCGTACGCGTAAGCGGTGTTATCGTACCGCGTAAGCGGTGTTATGTACCGCCGTAGGCGGTTTTTTTTTTTTTTTTTTTTTTTTTTTTTTTTTTTCACTGGTCACTGCCGTAGGCAGTGCATTCTTTCCTTCTTCCTTTCAGTACTGCCGCAGGCAGTGTATTCTTTCTTCGTCTTCGTTTCAGCACTGCCGCAGGCAGTGTATTCTTTCCTTCTTCCTTTCAGTACTGTTGTAGACAGTGTATTCTTTCTTCTTCTTCTTTCTTCAGCACTGCCGTAGGCAGTGTATTCTTTCCTTCTTCTTCTAAAACACAGTATTTCTCATTCAATTCAAATCAATTTGTAGGTAATGGTCAACACTGAGAAATTGATTCGTCACTTGGTCAATGAAAAAGTTCCCATCACTCTTGTTGTAAACAAAGTGGATCGGTTGATTTTGGAACTCAAACTTCCTCCTGCCGATGCCTATTTTAAACTCAAGCATACTATTGAAGAAGTGAATGCTGTTTTAGCGTGAGTCTTTTTCATGTTTGCTCCGCGCAATTTTTGCATCTAATTTCTGATTGTACATTATTTCACAGTCAATGCCCGGGTGGTGAAGGTATGCGCGTTTCGCCAGAACTGGGAAACGTTTGCTTTGCCTCATCGCAAATGGGTTGGAGCTTTTCTCTTCGTTCGTTTGCAAAGATTTATTCAGACAACCACGACTGTAAGGCGCTCTTTCTTTGATAGTTAACTCCAAAAATCTAAATTCTTTTTCGTTCCATCATAGCGCCATTTGATTTTGAAGAGTTTGCTAAGCGCCTATGGGGTGATATTTATTTCGACGGAAGCAAACGAACGTTTTTGCGCAAACCGATATCCTCATCTTCGAAACGTACATTTGTCCATTTCATTCTGGAACCACTGTACAAACTATATGTCCAAGTTCTTGGAGAAGATACAAAAGCTTTGAGCTCCAGCCTAGCTTCATTGGGAATCTATTTGAAACCGTCGCTTCTGAATCTGGATGTGAAACCATTGCTGACACTTGTTTGCCAAGAGTTTTTTGGAAATCCAAGTAACGGATTTGTGGAAATGGTTGTTAAACACCTCCCTAGCCCAGTCGAAAATGCTGAAAACAAAGTGAACCATATTTGGACTGGATTAAATGCTGAAGACGGTGAATACTCGGAAGAAATTTTGGAAGCCATGAGAACGTGTGATCCAAAAGGGCCATTGATGATCCACGTCACAAAGTGTTACAACTCTGTTGATATGAGTGGGTTCGAGGTCTTTGGCCGTGTCATGAGTGGAACTGTCAAGGATGGTGCAAGTGTGCGCGTGTTGGGTGAACGATACTCTCCAGAAGATGAAGAAGACATGGTTGTCAAGGATGTGGCGGGTTTGAGTGTTTATCAATCAAGGTTTGTTTCTTTGACTCTGCTCCTTATCTCTTCAAATATTTGACCACTCGCTTTCAGGTACAAGATCAAGGTATCGTCTGTGGGTGCTGGAAACTGGGTTCTTTTGAGTGGTGTGGAAGCCTCGATTGTCAAGACAGCAACGATTACGAATGTGACTCCCACGGACGATAATCCAGTTCATATTTTCAGACCTTTGCGGTTCAATACTTCCGCCGTTCTCAAAATTTCAGTGGAACCAGTAAATCCGACTGAGCTTCCAAAAATGTTGGATGGTCTCAGAAAAGTCAACCGCAGTTACCCAATTCTGGAAACTGAAGTAGAAGAGTCTGGAGAACACATTATTCTTGGTACCGGAGAACTCTATCTCGACTGTGTTCTCCATGATCTCCGTCGTTTGTACTCTGAAATTGAAATCAAAGTCTCAGACCCTGTTGTGCGATTCTCGGAGACGGTCGTGGAAGTTTCGGCCATCAAATGTTTTGCAGAGACTCAAAACAAAAAGAACAAATTAACAATGATTGCGGAGCCGCTGGAAAAAGGAATCGCGGAGGATATCGAGTCTCTCAAGATTTCAATGTCTATGCCAAAGAAGGAATTGGAGAGTGTATTTATGAAGCAGTATAATTGGGATATCCTTGCAAGCAGAAATATCTGGGCTTTTGGACCAACTGATAATGGGCCCAATGTTTTGATTAATGATACATTGTCTGATGTGAGTCTTTTGCTATTTTAGGTTTTTTTTCTCATGCATATTGATTATTTAATTTCTATTTTTTTTTGGAATAAGACTGATAAAAAAGTTCTCAACGCTTCACGGGATAACATTGTTCAAGGTTTTCAATGGGCTGCAAAGCAAGGTCCGCTCGCCGACGAACGTATGTCCATTTGCTGTGTTTTTCCTTTGTTATCGCTCATCTTTTTTCTCTAAGCCATTCGTAATGTGAAGTTCAAAATTATTGATGCAACAATTGTGCCGGGTCCGATCAATAGTGGTAGAGGTCAAATTATTCCTGCTGCTAGAAGAGTTTGCTACTCTTCGTTCTTGATGGTGGGTTGTTCTCGATCCTGGAATTGCGAGCTGATCAAACCTTCGCTTACAGGCCGCCCCCCGCTTAATGGAGCCGGTATATTATGTTGAAATTCAAGCACCTGCAGATTGTGTTGCCGCAGTGTACACTGTCTTGGCGCGTCGTCGTGGCCATGTGACTCAAGATCTTCCAAAGCCAGGATCACCACTGTACACAGTCAAAGCGTATATCCCAGTAATTGACTCTTGCGGATTCGAGACTGATTTAAGAACACACACGCAAGGGCAAGCATTCTGTCAGCAAGTATTTGATCATTGGCAGATTGTTCCAGGTGACCCGTTGGACAAGGGAATCGTGTTGAGGCCTTTGGAACCGGCTCCGGCCCAGCATTTGGCGCGTGACTTTATGATCAAGACGAGAAGAAGAAAGGGGTTGAGTGAGGATGTTGCAGTGACAAAGTTCTTTGATGATCCAATGTTGATTGAGCTGGCGAAAATGGAGGGTGGGATTTTAGGGCTCTGAGAAAGAGAGGAGTGTGAGGTATTATTGTTGTTGTTTTGGTGTATATTAAACGCCAATTTTTATGTTATTATTTACCTTTTTGAATTTTTTTTATTTTTTATTTTTTTATATTATTTTTTACGAAATGATTCCTTTCCCTGCGACAACTTTAACTTTTCTTGATGCCTCAGAAGAAGGTCTCTCTAATTCAGGATTTGATTTCCTTCTCGTCATCATGTTGCTTTTCGCTGTTCCTCCCGTAACTGCCGCCTTGATGATCGGCTCTTTTCCGAATCTGCCCCCTGAAAGACGAGCATCTAATTCTTGACTTTGTCGAGCCCTTTGACGTTCGGCTCTGGCTTCTCGAATTTGATGTTGGATTTCTTGGCGTGCTTCCTTGATGGTTTTGGCTTGCGACTCGTGTTTCAATTTCGCTATGAGAGAAGGAGTGCTTCCTGCAATCTGCGATGCCGGCAGTGATGGTTGAGGAGTTGCATTCATGGGCAAAGATTTCGAGATTTGCTGTTTCGATTGACGTGGACGCGTTCGAAGGGGAGCTGAAGGGGATTCCGTGGTGGAAAATTCAGAGTCGTCGACACTTGAATCGTATAGTTCATCTGTATGTGGTGATCTCGGTGGTAGTGATGGGGGCGGCGGCTGTTTTTCATTGGTTGTAGTCTTTATCGCTGGAACTGTTGGATGCGGTGCGGCAACGTTTGTAGGAGTCAAAAAGCGAACAGTGTGATGTTGCTGCTGTGGTTCTGGTTTCAAGAGAGTTCCCGATTTGTGTCGAGTGCTTGATGATGCGTCGTTGGTAGCTATTGTATCGTGGGAGTTGTTTGTGAGTGTGTCGGTGCTTGATTTCGCTGTGTGTTTTGTTGAATGAACGTCTGGGAGTTTGAGGGAAGCTTCGGCTATAGCAGTGTCGGACTCACTAACACTAGGTTTAGTTGAAAATTATTAATAAGACGATTGATGGTGTTTGGGGAGGTTTACGTTGAGTTTTGTCTGTTGACGTTGGAAGTCTTCATCAGCCCGATTCTAGGAAATAACAACCCCGATTTGGCCGGTTTTGGTTCCGAATCTGAAATTTTCAGCTGCCTAGAGTTTGAGCGGCTTTGCTTTGTGTTCTCATCAGAGGACAAATCGCTTGATCCATTTGCATGGTGGTCATCCAATATCGACCCCGAGCTGCTATCACTGCTATCACTTCCACTGGATGTTGGTTTTGTGCTAGCACTTTTTAGTTTCGTATAGTACTCTTGTAGCTTTTCAGGAATGGGGACATGCTTCTGATCCAGAATATCGCGTTGAACTGACGTAATAGCTTCGAGCAGGCTTAGCTGGCTCATGAAAGCCGCATACTCTAGTTCTTGTTTCTTTAGTTTGGATGCAAGAATGGATTGAGCTCCTTCCAACTTAAGATCTAATCATTTTTCAGGTTCGCTTTTTGGTGAATTGAGAGTTCCACAAAAGGCAGTTTTTGAGACTTACTCTCCATTTCAATGAAATGCGATTTGATTCGAGATTCGAGGTACTTCTGGCTTGGTTGATCCAGAGATCGAGGAAAAGTCTTTGAAAAGGCATAAGTTGTTTAACGTTGGGAGTAAAAAGAAAACTCGAACCTGATTTATGCTCTTGACTTTATCATCTGCATCTCCGCTCTTTTTGAAAAGCGATTTTTTAAGAGCCCGCAGTTTCACCGCCTTTCGTTCATATTTTGCAATCTTTTCACTGGCTCCACCACTCTTCTCCCGCGTCCTTTTCCGTTCAGCCGCGATTTTGTCCGTAACGGAAGCTATCCGAACATCAAGAGAATTCATGCTTTTTTGAAGGCTTTTCCTTTCCTGAAAACACTCCAAAAGGCAGTTTTCAAGCTCGCTCAACATGGAATTAACACCAGTTGAAGGTTTGGATGTTGCACCAATACCTCCGCCCCCACCACCATTTGCTGTTCCAAGATATCGGGCTTGCACATTGTGTTTCGCCAAGTTCGGATCACTCAGGCGTTGAAAGACGTTGGATTTATGGGATTTTGACAGGGAGGTACCATCCGCCAGGGATTGGTGCATGTTCACACTATTTGATTTCGATTTAGAAGCAAGGCTCATGAGGGAGATTGGTTTTGGTATAGGCACTGGCACTTGTTGGACAACCTGTTGTGTCATGTTAGGCAAAACTCTTTCCTTAACAATGGGTGACACCTTATTCTTAATCGCACGCGCTCGACTGGCATATTTTAATGTATTTAGAGTTTCTTCGAAGTTTGCTGCAGTGGGACTGATGTTTGCGATCATCACGGTCTTACAGTTCCCACCAAGAGAGTCTTTCAGAAGCCGAGTAAGTTTACTGTCGCGATAGTTTACATATTTTCCATTATTTCCTTCTTCGGTTAGAGCATTGATACAGTTTCCAAGCGCCAGAAGCGATCGATTTATGCTGGCACCTTCAATCATTCGCATTCCCCGGTTTTTCGTGTCAGCAGCTCGCTCTAAAATGCAGTGTTTCAGGGCAAAGTTTTGCCAATGTATGCAGCGACTGGAAATCAAATACCTGACCCAGCCAAATCGATCATGGATAATTTTCCGTTCTGTTCAGTATATTGCCCCTTCTTGTTACATGTTCGATGTGCCACAAAAACCTGCAACACGGCATGAGACCTCGAACTAGCTTCATTCGCGCCAGTTGCCTCTTGTGTTCGATTCAGGTTTCCCTTTTCCAGCCATTCCAACACATCTCCAGCAGTTTTTGCTTCAACTCGTTCGATGCCAGAAACAACACTCCCGCGGATTCGGTCTTCCCATAGCTCCAAATAGTCAGGTCTTCCACTTAAAAGGTCGCGAATATTTTCATTGTAGATTTCAAGGTATGAAAGCGATACTTTGTAGCTTTGCGTGAGACCCGAACTGTTGTTTGATGAAGCTCCTGCAGTTGTTTGAACGCGAGACGCTTTCGCTATCTGGGAAAACAGGTGGTCAAGTGTTTGTGGCATCACTCCTGGGTGTTCATGGGTTCCTAGCATTGTGTATGTTTTTCCTGCGCCAGTTGCTCTTTTTTTTACAAGTGCAGCAAAGATTGAGTCCTCGACCACCTCAAAGAGAAAAAGAGATACTTACCCATAAGCAAATACTGTGGTGTTGAATCCTTGCAATACGAAATCGACCAATTCCTTGGTGGTTCCTTCAAATACATTCACTTGGGATGCCGTTTCCGAAAACACTGAGTCAAATTCGTATGTCTTTTCACGTGGTCGATCTTGTCGAAGAACGTCTTGAGCGTCACTGAGGTCAGTCACACTCAAGCACTGGAGAAAAGGATGGTGAACAAAAAACTCCAGCAAAACGGAAATTTCGATTCTAACTGTTTTGTTTAGCGGCTTAACGATTGCAGATGTTGATTCCTTGCTTTCTTTTGTAGTCAACGGTCTTATCCGCAGTGCCACCTGTGTAAAAAACAATCACTGAACAAACATACAGCACAGAGAGATTTTTCATACCAATATGGAAGAAACCGTTTGCTTTACCAAAGGAGCAGGAGCTACAACTGACGCCATCACAGGGAGAGTATTAAATTTACTAGAAGGGAGGGGTTCGAAATCCCACACAGCGAAACTGGGAAAGGTCTATTTTCGAAGCGCTGAGGGTACAAAAAAATCCAGAGAATATCGTTTTTAAACGGCTGGGTGGATAGATATCGTCTATAAGTGAGTTTCTATTGTTTCCTGGCGTGAATGGAAAGTATGTTTGAGAGATTTGCCATTGTCTCTTTCTATTGACAGTTCGCCTACGAACCACATATTATTCTTAAAAGGCATCCAAGCCCTTTTCATCCATTTAATAGTTCTCCGTTTTCTGAATAACAAACACATTCAATATAAAAATATCCTATATTTATTACAGTTATGTCAGCAGCAAAACGTCAGCTTCCTAAGGGACTTAAAGCAAGAGAAAAGGGGCTTTCCGCAACGCCAGCGCCAGTCGAACGGACGCCTGATCGTGAACAGGTGGAAGTTCCCACAAAGAAGCACAATCCATTCGAAAAAGCAGAACAGGCCTTGTTTATCCTTGCATCTGTGATTTTGTGGCTCTACTTTATTGGACTCGTTACTGGAAAACCTTTGCTGGGTGTCTTGCTGGTTGACCCTTGGACCACTGTGCGTGAGATCCTGTTGGGTCCATTCAAGCTTGTCGGAAATGCTGTGGGAATAGATGTAGAAACTTTAATCTTTGGCTCGAAACCGGTTGCTGAGAGTTTGAAGGTTGCTTCAGGTGTGGTCGACGAGTTTTAAGTAGATGATGGTAATTCTGCTCAAGCTCTGCCAAACAACAGCAATAAACTCGCAGTCATCCTTTATATTAAGACCCAAGGGATCGTGATTCATTGTAAATTTCCAGAGTTTGCGTGGCTTGAACAATATGAGTTAAATAGTTGAAAGGGTTAAATTGGGCAAAAGAACCTTCTCGAAAACTATAATCTTCCTACACTTATAAATGGCCAAGAAGGATGCAGCCGCCAAACAAGAAAAGCTTGAAAAGAAGCAGGAAAAGCTAGAGAAGAAGGAGCAGGCACAAGCCGAAGCCGCCAAAGTTGAGGATGAAAAGCTGATATCAAAGCAAGATGCAAAACTGGCGCAAAAAGAAATGGAGCAGCTGATTCTCTGTCTGTGTATTTTCCTTGGGCTATGGCTGCTGATGAAGTTCTATGCATGAGGCCATGAGCGCTCAAGTTGTTATGTTGGGCCTGATCATGATGTCACAACACATTGAATTGCAACATCACATGCTGCAGAGTCTGCCGCAAATAAACGACTTTTTCCTTCACTGAAATACCCTTTTCATGATTTACTTTGATTTTGCTTCCGATTTCGTTCCGATTTCCGATTTCCTTCCGTTTGCCACAAAAACAACAGAAATCGAATGGCACCAACCGCCTCGTCCGCAATTGCAACCACGTCCCGCCTTACCGCTCTCAGAGCGGTGATGAAGCAGCGCTCGATCGATGCGTACATTGTTCCGTCGGAGGATGCCCACCAGGTTTGCTGCCACCTTACGTATAGACCCCTGACTGAACCCCTGACTGACCCCACCTAGAGCGAATATATTGCTGCTTGTGATGGACGGCGTGCCTTTATTAGTGGCTTCAACGGCTCTGCGGGTTCGTTGTCGCTGTAATGTCGCGCTTGGATTCATTGCTTTTGTACAGGTCTTGCTGTAGTGACACTTAAAGAAGCCGCTCTGTGGACAGATGGACGCTACTTTTTGCAGGCTTCTAAGCAGTTAGACACGAACTGGATCCTTCAAAAGAGTGGTCTCGCTGGTGTTCCAAGCAAAGAGGAGTGGCTCAATAAGGTATATTCTACTATTCCACATGTTTATCATTTACCCAACTTACAAATCCCTAATCGGTTCTATTGAAATGCTTTTTTAGGTCCTTGCTCCAAACTCAAAAGTGGGAATTGATCCAAAACTCGTTACTCTTCCAGCAGCGCGAACCCTTGCAGAGTCCTTGAAACCAGCATCGCACTCTCTAGTGTCAGTCACTGAAAACTTGGTTGATTTGGTCTGGGGCTCTGACCGTCCTGGATTTCCAATGAACCCAGTCAAACCACTCGACATCAAGTTTTCGGGAAAGAGCGCTGAAGCAAAGCTGAAGGATGTTCGCTTGGCGATTGAAAATAAAGGAACTTGGGGCTTTGTCGTTACTGGTCTCGATGAAATTGCATGTGAGTTGCTAGAATTGAGTTCATCCACTCGGCGTGATAGTAACTCCAACAATTTTGCTCAGGGCTCTTCAACCTTCGAGGAAACGACATTGTTTGTAACCCTGTGTTTTTTGCCTACGCGCTCGTTACTCTGGACTCTGCCATTCTCTATATTCACGAATCCAAGTTGACCAAAGAAGCTGCTGCGGCGCTTGCTGCATCTTCTGTAGAGATTCGAGCCTACGAGCAGATCTTCGCAGACTTGGGAGCGTTTGGTAAAAGCTACACGGAAAAGAAGCTCTGGGCAGACCCGCGATGCTCGTTGGCACTTCAAGATGCTCTGGGAGGTCCTGCTCTGATTGTGGAGGCGACTTCACCGGTCACCAAGTTCAAGTCCATCAAAAACGCGACTGAAATTCAAGGATTCAGGGACTCGCACGTACGTGATGGTGCGTCGTTGTGTCAGTACTTTGCCTGGCTAGAGAACGAGCTCCTTGTCAAGAAGAACACGTCCATTTCGGAGGTCGATGGGGCGGATAAGTTGGAATGGTTCAGAAGGTTTGTCTTGATTTTTCCTTTTTTTGCAGATTGTAGAATTTAAGTTCACCCTCCTTCAACAGCCAACGTGAAAACTTTGTTGGTCTTTCGTTTGACACCATCTCATCAACCGGCGCCAATGGCTCTATTATTCACTACAAACCCGAACACGGCACTTGCAAAACCATCACAGCGGACGAAATGTATCTCTGCGACTCTGGTGCCCAGTACCTGGATGGAACAACAGATTGTACCCGTACTCACCACTTTGGGACCCCAACAGCCTTTGAGAAAGAAGCATACACTCGAGTCTTGAAGGGACACATTCAAATCGATTTGGCAGTCTTCCCAGTCGGTGTTACTGGGTATGTGATTGATGTGTTGGCACGTACAGCTTTATGGCGGGCTGGGTTGGACTTCCGCCATGGAACAGGGCACGGTGTTGGCCACTACCTGAATGTACATGAGGGACCTCACGGTATTGGAATGCGTATCGCGTATAACGATGTTCCATTGGAGAAGGGCATGACAGTGACGAATGAACCGGGTTACTATGAAGATGGAAAGTTTGGTATTCGAATCGAGAATGTGATGGTTGTGAAGGAAGCTGCGACTCCATACGACTTTGGCGGAAAGGGGTCTCTTGGATTTGAGCATGTGACTGTTGTTCCAATTAGCACCAAGCTGGTTGACGTTGACTTGTTGCTGCCTGAAGAAAGAGAGTGGTTGAACAAGTATCACGAGGAAGTTTACGCCAAGGTGTCACCTCTTTTGAAGGAGGATGAGTTGGCACTCAAGTGGCTTGAAAAGGAAACGCGGGCCATTTGAGTCAGAAAAGGAAATAAATGTGATTTCATTTCAACCTAACCTAAAGCTTGTGTTGTACTTTTTTTTTCCAAAAATTACATTAAGATTTCAGTTTTGATTGAGGCCAGCTTTCATAGACTGCAAATCAATATTCGATAGCTATGATGCTATATCTTTTTTATCTGTCCGTTTTATAGAAGCTGTTCAACCAGCCGATTCAGAACTGAGCAGTTATCGCGAATTGTCAAAATATTCGGGGAAGGAATACTCTGTATTTTTCAATGTGGCTAAAGCTTAAATTATACAAACCAACGTTCTTTATTTTCAAAAGTTTTCCGTTGCAGACACCACAACCTGTTTAGGAGCAAGACCTTTCCCTTTCATTGACTGCGACTGCTGTTGCTGCTGCAGCGGCAGCGGACTCGTTGCTCCAATCTTGTCAAGCTTCCCATCACTAAAAAAAGTCGACAACTTGGTCTTGACGCTACTCTGCCCCAACAACACATCCGGCCGAATCAAAGCAGCCTTCATAACAAACAAACCCACGGGAACGCAAACCAAGAAAACATCCCTTGAAACCGCGAAAGCGCAACAAAGAATCCACAAATCCACACGAAAGATTTGTTCCTGGTATTTTATAAAAGCGAGTTGACTTGCAATGTAGGTGGCCAGCGTTGCGAATCCCATAAAGGCGACTAGAATCCCGTATCTCGAAATGATAAAGTAGAAGGCTGGGACTTCCATGTTTTCTTGGCGGTTTTGGTATTCGATTTTCATGAAGCAGTAAGTGAAGAATATATCCATTGTGACGGATAACAAGGCCGAGAAGGCCATGCAAATCAAGAGAATGAAATTGAGCCAGGTTCCGAGAGGCAGGAATTGAACAATCATGGGTAATAGATAAATGAATGGGGATAAGCGGACTAGGAAGTAGAAAACGGTGTAGATTCTTTTGGAAATGATGACTTCGACTACGATTGCAGAACGTATCCAGGAGTAACTCAAGAATAAGCTTTGAGCGAGAACTGGAGCAATAACAAAGATTTTATCAATGACAGCGAGAGTTGAAGTGCTGGTCTGCGGTGAATATCCTGCGGCTTGACAAAAGGTATATACTGCAATTGTTGTGAATAGAGCTAGTAATAGAATGTTGGAAGGACTCGCAATATTTGAGAACGTTAGTTGATGACCGCGCGCTGGTATTTCCATTCGAACAATAAAGTACAGCAGCAAGACAGCGCCCAGCGTTGACAATACACCCAGCGCGGCTTCCAAATACAAGCATAGCTTATTAACGTGCAGTACTGATAAAACATCATCTTGGTTTAAGCCAGTAGAATTCATTTCGTGCAAGGTATTGTTGTCTGACAAACTGTGGCAAGACAATGGGATATGTGTGACAAAGACCCGACCAGATCTACAATATATTGCACGCCCAGCCCTTTTCGATCGATATAGTGTTTGAAAAATTATTTACGAAATTGCATGAATTGGAAGCCCGTTCGGAAGTTAAAAACCTTTATTCTTTTTTAGTTGAATTAACGATGTAACCAATCAGAATCGCCAAAAAAAAAAGTACCATCAAACAATGCACGCCGTGAACGTCAACCTGATCGCTATTTCGATGATACTATTAGCCGCACGAGTTTATGGGCAGAAACAGAGCTTTCCGCCTGCTGGATATACCCTTACTTGGTCGGACGAGTTCAACGGGACTGGGTTCGTGGATTCCAAGAATTGGAATTATGATACCTGTAAGCGTAGATGCAAATCATGTTTTTAATTTATTATACTCTCAACCTTGACATCCGAATAACTATCAGGGGGAAACAAGAACAACAATTGGCAGAGTACGACGCCAGAACTGCAGTACTATGCCCCAGCGCGTTTAAAGAATGTGAATGTAACCAACGGAGTCTTGTATATTACCGCGTACAAGGAGCAAAACATTTCCAGCCTTCCAGATTGGGGCGGCCAGTCGTACACGGCAGGTCGAATCGTTACCAGAGGCAAGAAAGACTTTTTGTACGGTTTCTTTGAAGTCCGAGCCAAGCTATCAAGAGGAAAAGGAACACATCCGGCGATTTGGTTTCGTCCAACGGGAAGTCATGGAGCTTGGCCGAATGGAGGAGAAATCGACGTGATGGAACAGATTGGTCAAACACCCAATAGTATATTTTCAAATATTCACTCTCCAGCGACGGTTGCAGCATCTGGATCAAAAGGAAAACCTAAAGAATACAAGGTGTTGCCAAGTGCAACCAACGAGTGGCACAATTACCAAATGCTATGGACGCAAGACAAGCTCGAGTTTGCTGTGGATGGAGTAGTGTACAACACGTACAACAAACCAACAGGGGCTGTGACCAAAGAGAACTGGCCATTCACGATTCCCAATTTTTTGATTTTAAACGTGGCAGTGGGTGGAGCGTGGTGTGGATCCCCTGATGCAACGACATTTGCACAACCAGTGGTAATGGCGATTGATTACGTGCGCGTGTATCAAGTTCAACAGACAGCACCCCCCGAGAGTACAGGTGGTAGTTCAGTGGTGCCCAACAAGGAAGAAGGACAACCATTATTTGTCAAACCATTCAATCGGCGTCAGAGAAAGAGTTGTCCATTGGATCCGTTGTTGGAATGATTGTTATGAATGCACACGTCTTTTCTTTTTACTTTGTTGTATAAAATAATGGCGTCCAAGTCAACGGCAGCATCAGCAGAGAAGGGCAAAGAGACAGAGCCAGTGAATCCGCATCCAAACGCAACGCTGCTCGAGAAGGCGTGGCTTGGCTACCACGTGTTTGTGCATGTCAGCGTGGGCATCGCCAACCTTGTTGCGCCGTTTGAGATTCTGCAGACGCGCATCGAGCGCAGCGGCGGCGACAGTCTGCAGCAGCTGTTTGCGGACAGCGTGGGCGCCGTCGAGGCGGCTGAGGCGGCGCTGTCGAGTCCGAGCCCGAGTGCGGCGGCCGCGACAAACACGTCTTCAAGCAGTCCGTACGCCGCGGCCGTCGCGGGCAGCCTGGCGCCGCGCAGCGCCAACGCCGCCGCGGCCGAGCGCCTCGCCGCCGCGCGCAGCAACCTCGACTCGCTCGCCGCGCTCGTGGCGTCCGCGCTGTTCCAGACGCAGTACGGCGCCGCCACCGACGCGCTGCTCGCCGGCCTGGCGCTGCACGGCCTGCGCACGCCCGCTGCCGCTGAGCGCCGCCTGGTGCACAGGGTGCTCGGACTCGCGAAGACGGCGCAGTACGCCGTGTACCTGGCCCACGAGGCCTCGACGAACGGCGCCCTGTCGTACCTCAACATTGTCGGCCTGGGCGCCACCGTGGCCGCCACATATGTGTTTGGCTTCAAGCCACGGACGGCGGTCGCTGCGAAAAAACCTGCGTCTTCTTCTTCTTCCTCGTCTACGGCAACTGCCACTCCTTCTTCTTCTTCATCGTCGCCCTATTAAGTAACGGAAAAAAGTGTATTCCATTGTCTGCGTTAAATAAAAAGTACTTCAAGTTTTTAGTGCAGTGACGTGTGACTTTATTTTGCAAAAAAAATGGTTTCTCTTGAAGCTGAAGACAACCAACGTCAGCAATCACCTCCGAGCGACTGGGAAAAGGCCTGGTTCGCCTACCATTTTGGATCTTCTCTATTTGCCGGCATCGTTGGTTGCCTTGGCTTCTTTGACCATCCACCAGCTACTGATGCTGTTGCCTCAGTGGATGACGCCGCAACTGCCATCACTCAAGCAGCAACCGATATCCTTGATGACATTCCTGCCACCTTAAACTCTGCCCTTTCAGTCCTTTCTCGAATGACTTCTCCTGAGAAGCCTTCTTCTCCTCCCATGTTTGGTCTCTTGTCATCATCTACGACTACATCAACTTCTGGTGCTCCTTCTCGTTCTCCTCTCGGCTCTCTTAATCGTAGAGATAACATTGTTTCTATTGCAAATCTCTTTGCTCTCGCCTTTTTTCAAAATCATGAAGTTTCTGACCATGCTACGCCCCATTTTGCTGTCGCAAATGATGCTCTCGTTTTGTTTTGTTCTTATCATGGGTAAGAGGGAATTCTCATGTTGTTTTTTACTTTTTGTACTCTTCTAACAACAACAATAAACAACAGATTAAAAGTAAACTCAGCAGCTGAAAGACGTCTGATGCACAAGACGTTGGGCCTCGTGAAGGCGACTCAATTCCTGATTTGTATGGTGGACGATCGCATCAACCACTCCTACCTCGCTCCCAACCTGTTTGGATTGAGTTTGTGTCTTGGAGCAACCTTCCGTTGGGGTGTCTCTAGCAAAGCAAAAACAAGAATGTTGAATTCAATCAAGAATATCTTGTTTCTTGGGAATGCCTCTTCTTCGTCGACTTCTACTACAGGGGGCAAAGGAAGAAAACGTGGTAGACTTGCATCAAAGGATTTGAATGCGTCCAAAACGATGGACGTGGTGGAACAGCAACCGTCTATTGTCAATGAGGCTTCCGAATCATCCACCCTTGGCACTCCATCATTAGCAACAACGTCAACCACAGCTGGTAAGCTGGACCCCTACAACAGAAGAATTCCTTCTCCAGCTCCAAGTGACTCTACTTTAACAGAGCTTCCTGTGAGTGCGAAAGTGGAAGTGGACATTGAATCATTCTTGAAGCCTGATGACACGTTGAATAAGGATGACACTCTTCCTCCTCTTTTGGACATGAACAATGAGTGGAGGTCGTGATTGATTTTTTTTAAAGGAAAAAGTGGATATAGTATAATAAGTAAAAGGAAGAAATGTGTAAAAAAGGATTGAGTGTTTAATTATGTTGGTTGTAATATGCTCACACACGGACACACACACTCTACTATTTAAACTCCTCTCATCACAAGCATTCGGCCCATGGTTGGTGAAATTATTATTCATTGTATTTTTGGAGATTATTGTACTGATACCTTTCGGGTAATTGTAACATTTAATGGGACCAAAGAAGAAGAAGGTCGATCTTCGCGGGTTTGCCACGGCGTCGGTAGTCCGACCGCCGAAAGCAGCAACGCCGCCGCCTCCACCGCAAGCGAACGTCGATGTCGCTGTTGCTGCTTCTTTGGATGCGCCAGTCAAAGTCAAAGTTAAAGGTCAAGGCGAGATCAAAGAAGCCGAAGCCGACGCAGCCGCCCGACACGCCGACGCACAACGACTCTTTGCGACGCTGGCGCCGCGCGCCGCCGCCGACGCGCTGCAGCTGTCGGCTGCCGCCGCGGCGTCGGCCGCCGACACATCGCTCGCCGCCTTTTCGATCTCCGCCGCCGCCGAGCGCCGCCTGCTTGCGTTTGCGCGCGCCCACGCCCTGCCGCGCGCACCAGCGGCAGAGGCGGCAGAGGCGACGCTGGCGGGTCTGCTGCTTGCGTACTTGTCGCTCGAACGCGCGGGCTTCAAACAAACACACATTGAACAGGCAATGTCTGCATGTCCCCACGCTGCTTCCGATCTGCACCATCTGCTGAACTGGGTGCGTTGTTTGCTCAAACTCGGTGTTTTTAACCTTTCGATAAAGCTCTGCATCAACTTGGATTCCGAAGACTTGCCACCAAAATACACGGACAAGCATTCAATCACAATGGAAGATGCTTCAGTGTCCGTCGTTCCCGTTCAGGCACCGTCTCGCAACGTTACGGACACTGACGAAAGAAGCAACGATGTGGAACCTTCAAAAGTTCCGTCTCCTACAGGACCAAGTGTTGTTCCACGCAACAACTCGTCTTCCTATGATGGGGACTTGAAATCCCGTATTTTGCGCGCGAATTCTCTCATACAAGTAAAATTGTGTTCTTTTTTTTTTCTCTCTTTTTGTCAAATATCCCTTACTTTTTATTACTTGTTAGTCTGATTCAGAATCGGACTCTGATTCCAAGGAAGAAGAAGAAAGTCTCTCATCTCTACCTCCGAATGAATTACACGCTCAACTTCAACATCGTATCGACCACTTGAAATCCATTATCGGGAATTTCAAGAATGAAAAACTTGCCCCACCATCCTATTTATTGTCACAAGTCAAGGAATATTCATCTCGGCTAAAATCTGTAGAATCTCTGCGATTGTTTCAGCCGAGGAAAGCAGAAGTTGCCTATGCGAGATTGATGCAAGCGGCTATAGTGAACACGTGGGATAAAGAGTTTCGTGGCGTTTTGGATAAGTTGGAGGAGTTGATGCTGAAGGCGCGACAGGAGCAGCAGGACAAGGAAGCAAAGAAAAATACCAGTGTCCAAAGTTGATGAAGGTTGCTGTTGTGGGATCTTGTGGACTGATGATAATGGCAATGATGATGCTGATGACGATCCCTGATGAAGTTGTGTTGGGTGCAATGTTTGATCAAGATGAATCAGCGCCACAAGCTACGAGCAACGCGTCTACTACCGTAACCCCAACTCAAATCTTGTCGCTCGAAATTCCAAAATCATGGACTGGAAAGACACCACGAACGTATCTTCAAGAACAATGTGGAAAACAACTTCAAAAAGGAGCCACCATGAAAATCAAATTTGACAAGCTACAAGATTCCACGAATTCAAAGTTTAGATGCAATGTCAAGATTGAAGGCCTATTAACCGGACCATTCCATCTTGAACCTCCGCAGCATATTTACACCAGCTCGCAAAAATCGGGGGAAGAATATATTGCCACATTGGCGCTATTTAAACTCTTTGGAAGTAGTTTACCGCTGTATACATCTTTACCGCCGTGCTACCGAGATTTGTGGATTTCAATGGCAGAGACTGAAAAAGCCGAAGCTGATGCATTGGTTCAATTTGAAGAAGACCGGAAAATGAACTTTCTGACAAACTTGCTGGACAATCAAGTCAAGAACAAAAAGAAGACGGAAGTACCTTCTTTGCGGCCAACCGAGATTGGCAATCGTGGAAGTCATGAGCTCTCTGTAAAACAATCTCAATCAATCAAATCGCAGTTCCAGCAACGGAAAGAAACTCAGAAATATCAGGAGATGCAATCTTTCAGACAACAGTTGCCTGTTAGTTTGATGAAATCACAGATTTTGGACCTGGTGGCTAAAAATCAGGTCGTGATTATATCAGGTGAAACTGGAAGTGGTAAAAGGTAACCGTGAGATTATTTATCAAATGCTTTAATAGTCAATCGCATGTCTAATTTTTTTTTTTTTTTTCACAGTACACAAATCCCGCAATTCCTCTTGGAAAACGCAATCGAGCAAGGTCTCGTTGGCAAAGTAAATATTGTCTGTACCCAGCCTCGACGAATTTCAGCGACCTCGATTGCATCTCGTGTTTCTGAAGAACTTGGGGACCCACAAAACTTTGGATCGGGATCTTTGGTTGGTTACAGTGTCCGCCTGGACTCTAAAATATCCAGTACTACGCGATTGACCTTTCAGACTATCGGTGTATTGCTGCGTCGTGCAGAAACGGATCCTTTGTTGGCTGGAATTACACACGTTATTGTGGATGAGGTAAAACTGATTGTTGTGTGCAATGAGTTCTTCCAAATGAAATGATTTTTCGTTTTGTTTTTTTAAAAGGTTCATGAAAGGGGATTGGAGTCAGACTTTTTGATCTTGCTTCTTCGGAGACTGTTGAAATCGCGATCAGATTGAGAATCATTCTCATGAGTGCTACTGCAGGACGCTGTCAAATTTGCAACCTACTTTGAGCAATCAATGAAAAATCGAGATTCCGTTTGTCCTGTATTGAGTATTCCTGGACGCACATTCCCTGTTGAAGCCTTTTTCTTGGAAGACGCGGTTGAAACAACTGGATATACCTATTGACGCTGGTTCTGAATTCGCCATTCGTCGGGATTTCAAACGAAAAAATATCGGGACTGTGAAAGTTTCTGGAAAGGGAGGAAATGTTGCCAATATGGCTTTGGAAATGGATGAAAGTGATGATGACATGTTTCAAGATATTGGTGCTCTTGCGGGATATTCTCAAACTACAATTGATACACTCAAGAAAATGGATGTCAATCAAATCGATTTGGATCTTGTTGAGTCTCTGGTTCCGTTCTCTTGTCGATAACAACGCTGGCGACAGTGTGGGATGACGTTAGTGGCGAGAGCATCTTGGTGTTTTTGCCAGGGTCTCGCTGAAATCAGGAAGTTGTATGACCGGCTCACGTTGGAAGGAAGGCGAGAAAATCGGAAAAGTCGAATGCTGGTGTTGCCGCTCCATTCCGTTTTGACTGCAGCCGAGCAAGCGGCCGTCTTCAAGCCAGCTCCGAAAGGAGTTCGTAAAGTTGTTCTTTCAACAAATATTGCCGAAACTGGTGTGACTATACCGGATGTAGTCTTTGTAATCGATACATGTAAAGCACGAGAGGTCTCGTACGACCAAAAACGCAATATCTCCAAGTTGAGTGAGATTCTTGTTTCTCAAGCGAATTGCAAGCAGCGTCGTGGAAGAGCTGGGAGAGTTAAGCCTGGAGTTTGTTATCATTTGGTCTCCAAAGCCGGATTTGAATCATTGGTATAGCTTCTTGCTTTTAAATATGAGTTTAAGGTACTGACCAACTGTTGTTTTTTCATGTAGCCGGCTCATCGACCACCTGAAATGCTTCGGCTTCCATTGGAAGAACTTGTTTTACGCATTCTTGCATCAACGAAAATCGACGAAGATTTTGTTGATGTCAATCAATTACTTGCCGAAGCTCCCGATCCACCTCCGGTCAAACATATTGAACGAGCCATCATTGTTTTGAAGCAAATCCAAGCCCTTTCTGCTGATGGAAAACTGACTCCACTTGGTCGAAAACTGTCAAGTTTGCCTGTTGATGTTCGGTTGGGTAAGATGTTGCTGTATGGATGTCTGATGAAGTGTTTGGACCCCGTTTTGACTGTTGCGGCAAGTTTGAGTCTTGGAAAAGACCCGTTTGTGTCTCGTTTTGATGACGCAGCTGCAACCAAACCTGCCAAACAGTATGATAATGGTAAGGAAGTGTAAATCTTATTTTAAAAGCCATGTCTCGCAATCAATTTGAATTTAAAAATTAAATTTTGAACAGCTGGCTCTGATTTAATTACAATTGCAAATGCATACACTGCGTGGCGCAGTTTTATTCTAAAAGAATCTGGAGGAAGCGGAACTGGAAACGCTTGGAATGCTGCAAGAACATACTGTAACCTCAATGGCCTCAACTTTACGAATCTGACAATGATTGAGGAGGCCAGACTTCAATTAATGCGTGCCTTGTCAGGCAGTGGGATTGTGATTGAAGAAAAGCTAGTTGGACAGTATGTATCTTCTTATTGAATGTGTCTTTGATATTATACTTAATTCCCTTTCCTATTTTCAGGCTGCCAAGACCATTATTGTCAAGAGTCCCGGTGTCTGCTTCAATCAATGAAAAACGTCCAGCATTAGTTGTGGCAGCAATTGCATCAGGCATCTATCCCTCCTTTCTCATCTACTCAAAACCATCCAGTACTCCAGCAACAAACAATAAGACAGCAACAGAGAGTTTGCATCTGCCGTCAAGTTCTGATCAAGTCTGTATCAGCTCAAACTCTCTCTTCAATTCTAAAAACCTGGTGGAGGGATGTTGGTATGGCTCTTACTCCATGACAAACTCAAGCAATTTGTTGGGATCTCGAGCGCCCCCAAGAATTATTGCTCGGGATCTAAATCGTATTTGTCCGTATACTGTTTTAGCCATGGCTGGTGGTGTCTTGGCAGATGTAAGTCATTTTTTTGGGATTTTGGGTTTGAAAATTCTCTATGTTTACAAAACGAAAAACTATAGCACCGTACCAGAATCATCAAAACAACTCACCCATCAATCAAAATAAAATGTCCACCAAAAACTGCAACACTACTATCCCAATTGATTCAGTTTGGAGAGAAGGCGCTTGAAATGCAAGTGTGTGGGATAGATGTTGGGGATGACGAGAGGAAAATTGTAAAAGAAGCATTTGAGCTGTGGATGAATTTGGTTGATGGTTTTCAGTTTATGTAAATTAATTGTAAATTAAAAAAAACAATAAATTTTACGCTATAATGATGTAGATCCTATGGATCGTAGAAAGTTAGGGTTAACATAGATTCTGACAGCAGAAGAGGGAAGCTACAAAAACTGACAACTATTTAAAAATTGACAACTATTTAAATGGTGATGGAATGTTGTTTTTCTTGTAAAACTTCTCAATTGGCATTTGAAGTGTTCCATTGGACAGCCCTTTAGGGAGGGATTGTATCATTTCTATGGTCTGTTTCTTGGTCAGGCCCATAACACAGGGTGGTGAGTTTCCACAGTGGCATCTCCCTTTTTGATGACATGGGTTCCTGGAGTTGTTTTTCGCATTGGACTCCAAAATGATATGGGACCTGTTGAAACATTGCTTGTGGCCATACAGGTGGGAACAGGTAAGGGGTCCATCCTCTTTCTTCATCACCAGTCTAATAAGCAAAGTGAGCCAATTTCCCAGTAAGTTGCTTGCCAAAGCCAGTTGGTGGATGTAAACATGCAGCTTTTTGGTTTCCCATTTGTTGTTGGTGAAGGCATGGGCCACCTTGATCAGGGGCAGGTAACTCTCAGTATTTTTTGGAATAGAGTAGGTGCATAGCTGAGAAAACAAAGACTGGTCAAAGTTGGAGAAGCCAGGATAGTATTAAGGGGAGGGTCAACCCATTTTCAACTTCCTTGTACTTTATTGGAGTTATAGAGTTATCCCAGTGGATATACCTCTTGTAAGCATTGGCAGCATACCCCTTGTCACCAGGACCCCAAAGAGCATGGTTGTTTTGGAAGATGGCAGGGGTAGTGAAAGGCCAGTATCTGGTAGGGGAGTCCCTATGGTGAGTGAAAAATTTGTTAGATAATAGTATCAACCAGTTGATATTGTGTGTGTGAAGTGAGAACAAAAAGAAATGTATCAACCAGTTGAAACTGGTGAGGGAAAAGAGGTATCAACCAGTTGATATTGGTGAGGGAAAAGGGGTATTAACCAGTTGATATTGAGATAAACAAACCTGCAAGGAACTGGCTGGGGAGTCAACTGGCTTGCCTTTGGACTGGGAGTGTAGCACTTGATGTGTCTGGTAAAGAGGAATGAGGACTGTCCTTTAGCCATTGGAGTGGTAGCAACACTGGTAGAGGGAGTTTCAAGGACAGAGGAGTCAGAGGCACCCTAGATAGCACCAATAGAAGCAAGACAAGAAGGAGACTCAGGGACAAGATCAGGACCATATGGAAGGGCACTTGGGATTCCACTTGGGATTCCACTTGGGAGAAGACTTGCGATGCCACCAAAGTTGTCCAACCCTTGGCAAAAAAACATTGCCACCCTTGCCAAAAAAACATTGCCACCCTTGGCAAAAAAGAGGAAATAAAGCAAGACTTTTCTGAAATTTCCCTTTCACCAAAACTCAAAACTCAACACAAAAACCAATCAACCAATTTACTACAGAGTTAATCACCAAGAAGAGGTGGTTTATTGACTTTGCCAATGTCCAGTGCTTCAAGTGCTGTGCCCATGCCAAAGCCAAATCCTTCAAGATTTTGTACTTCTGCCAGTACCCCAAGTTTGCACTGTGCAAGAACTGCCTGAATGCTACCACTCTGGCCAAAACTTGCCCCAAGGACTTGATCTGCTATCAAAAAAGCCCTTCTGCATATCAGCATGTTCAGGAGGAACAAACTCTACAAGACCATCCCCAGCAGGAGGAGATTCAGGAGCAGCAAGAGAAGCCAAGTGAGGATGATAACTATCCCAATTCTCAACCTGACTTGTTGACTGGGCTTGAAATTCCTGTTGAAGTAAGTTGTTGGTTTTAGTTTTTGTAGTATCAACCAGTTGATACTAAGAAAAGAGTTTTTTATAGGATGATGTCTTTGTCCTTAACACACTTCAAAAACAGTCCTCTTACCCAAACTCACCATCTGTTTCAACCAAGAACCCAGCCACCCCTTGTCCTCCTGGCTCCAACGATCTGGCTACTCTGCAAGAAACTCCCTTGGCAATCTCTACTTTTGGCAATGCTACTTCTGCAACTTTTGCCAAACCAGCTCTGGAAGCAGCTTTGGTTGGTCTCCAGGATTCCTCTGTCAAGACTGAGTCTACTGCCCTGGCCTGCTACTTCAGTGCTGGAAGGGATGTCTTGGCCAAGCTCACCACCAAGTTTTTTAGTTCAGCTGCAGCATCCCTCTTAAAGTTCAAAAACTGTGAAGAATTCTGTAAAGATGGCCCCAGCTACTTCAAGGTTGATGACAAATTATGCACCAGATCAAGCTATACAATTTTCAACAAGTCTGTTGAGTTTCTGCAACAACTATTTACCCTCTCCTTCTTCAGCACTCTGCAACCACAGTTCTCCAAAATATCTGACACTTCCAAGGAAACCTCAGTGGAATCTCTCAGCAGTACCCTCTCTCTGGTTGTTGCTACTGCCATTGTTGTCCAAGACTGTCTTGCTCTCCTCAATGCTGAACTCATGAAAGGCAGTGGCAAGACTACAAAGGGAGAGGGCCTGTCTCTTAACCACTTGTACTACATCTATTCTGCAGCTGCCAAACTTGTTGATGCTGCAACTCCGCTGCCTCCACAAATCGTCGCTCCCCTGAATGCCACATCCTAGTCCCATGTTTTTCATGCTTGAACATGGAAACAATCACCTCCCCATGCACCGCTGGTATCACCACGTTTCGATCCTGTAGGTACAGCGCTGGCCATACCACGGGCAGTTCTGTGTCTTCCTCATCCACCACAACACTGAAGTTGATCCCGAAGGTTGAATTCTTGCTGTCCAGGTGGAACTTGAAGTCCCCATTGTTTGAGCATGCAAGAAACCCCGCAATGAATGTGATCTTTAAACGTACAATATTCCCTGATTTTGACAGCTGAATTTTATCGGGCGTGGTAGGACCGACGGTTGGCACACCGATGTACTCTGCCATCAGCTGAATACAAACTTGTCAGCTCAACAATCCAATATAATCATCTTACCTTAAAATAATCCAGCAGGACAGGTATTACCAGGTGGGCCAGAGTATTCCTGATTACACAGACATGATTCAAAGATTGAAAGCACTTGACCGAAATACTGTCAACAAGTCAATTGTTAAAAAGAGGTTTGGGTTTGAGGACTGTGTTCTGAAGGTCTAGGTAGCCGTTGTTGGACTTTTAGAGAATATTTTTTTATTTACGTACCATACACTCAGATCATATTCTTGCATTCAAGCATTAATTATAACCTTATTACGTATTTATTGTGACGATGTGATCTTTCTTTGCGTATGTACCGCTGTTTTGTTGCAAATGGCAGCTCAACGTCCTAAAAGTACTGACATTGCTGAAAATATATTCCACTACCAAGCAAAACCTGCCATGTGGAATCTGTGGTCGTTTGGTACATATCTCGAAATAGTTCAAGTTTTGAGTTTTGGGAACTCGAACACTCAACTATTCGAGTTTGCTCTGCCGACTGGCCTAGCTATCCAGGGAGGTCTTTTCAAATGCTTAATTAAGGAATAGAATACCTGGAAGGCCGCAGTTTATTTTACTATTTTAACTGTGAACAAAAAAGTTTTCTGATTCAAGGTTACCATCCAGAAAAGCCAGCAAATCTGTTTACAAATGCTCCAAATTGAGTTATGGACCAGGATACGACATCAAAATTCCAACCAATTTCATCTAAAACCATCGGATGCTCATTATTTGCGACTTCCGTCTCTTGCTCGGCAGTATCAACATCTATCGACTGGGTTCTTCACGTCAAAGCCGTCAAGTATGTCCATCGTTGACTGGCCGCTTTTCTCATCATCTGTCTCATCCTCATCCATCAAATCAGGATTGGGCCCTGAATTCTCTTCCTCCATTACCAAATACTCAAAGGCCTTCGGAATATTCTGGAAATGGCTTAGGGGACAGTTGAGCCAATAGAAATCAAAGTTCATAACTGAAGTTGGGGTAGCAGAAACGACTTCAACTCTGGCATTCTGGTCCCAAGGCAGCTGTACGTCAAAGCATTCCTTCACTCAAATTTCCAGAGTGATTGGATGGGGTGCAATCATCAAACATATCAACCGGATTGTTAAAATGTTGTTTCAATCATCAGAGTTAAGTGTCTTAATTTGGCCGTCTCCTACAGTTTTGCAGAGGCGCGAATAAATTTTTTTTCAGTTTTGTTGCGCTGAGTACAGTTGTAGGGTGGAACCATTGAGATGGACTTCGATTGGAACATCTACCGAGAACAGAAGAGGCAAAATTTTTTTGGAATTATTGCCGTAGAATCTGGCTGGTGGGCAACCCTGAGCAACCTGCTTGGGAGCTTTGAGATTATTGGTTTCAAAAGCATGGCGTTGAGTAAATGGGCTGCTCCAACCGATTGCAAGGAGTGTGTCAGACTCAGCGAAACAATTAACATATTCCTCAGACTGGCTTTGAAGAAAATTTGCGACAGAAAGAGTAACTTGAGACAGGAAGTGGCAAAGACATCCAAAATTCTGGAATTTGGTCAAGTGTAATGATACCCGAATGTTTTTCTTCTTGGCCGAGAGTTTTCTTGTTGCATCGTGCCTGGAATCTTCGTGTCAAAAAACTGTGAGGATATCTGTCGGTACCAACACCAGCAAGAAAAGCCGAGGCTTCAATGATGCTCTAATAAATGCATATTAAAACGTGGCAGTAATTTTTGGCTTCAAGTTACCAAAGCAGGACAAAAAAGTAAAATCTTTCCAACAAGTCCGCCATAGGACTTCATCCAACTGCGCGGGAATACACTCGTGGATTGGTCTTTCTGAAAGATTTCTACCGTTTCTTTTAAGTAACAATTGATTTCGTTCATGATATTTGTCTCGAAGTTGGTTATTGTCGCTTCTGAGTTTTCCCCCCTCCATTTCGCATCCGCAATTGTCAATCATACGCCATGTAGTGAACCCTTTTGCTCTCAATTGGGCGGGAATCATTTTCTTGCCCACGCTATCAGCGATCAGAGGAGAGCTTGAAGCCAAGACAAAATTTAGCGGCAAACAGGTGGTAGCAGTTTGCGCTATGACACAGCTTGGAATATTCGCCTCCGACGCAATCTATTCCACATAATGAGCGTTATCATATATCCATCACATATCCAAATCAGAATTTACTTTGTCAATGAGGAGAACTGGCCTTCCTTCATGAGACGGCCAATCACACGTGCTCTTTGTTGCCAAAAAGTCCTTGATTACTACTTCAACAAGCAGCAAAGCGGTTCGCAAGACCGAGTCCACTGATGATTTGTTCAAGCCAAACTTTCTTTCTGCACCCAAATGATATGTTGATGCCAAGATTCCAACAAACTTCCAAGGTGACCTTGATTTGATTTGCGCCGTCGACTGCTGCTAATGTTTTATCAAACACATTTTTTTCTTCAATGATTAAGCGAATACTATGCTTCCAAGTTCCAATGTTCATACCTTCACATGCATGCAGTAGGATCAGTATCAATGCCCAATGCATACAAAGCATTTGCAATCGTGTTACTCCACTTCTTGTGTGTAGCAATGGTATATCGGGTTCTACGTTTAACCATTTCTTGCAGTAGTCAAAAAACACCCTTCTGCTCTCCGAAATGCAGGCAATAGTTGAAAAATAGCTCCTTGATTTGAGATTTCACAACACTTGAGTATTCTTTGACGTAGATCAGGGAAGGATTCTGAACGGGAACGTCGCAGTACTTGAAACTACCGAGAAGTTGGCCACCGCGTGGTGATGCTGAAAACCGCTTGGCCAACAAAGCGACGCAATTTTTGAATTCATGGCGTGTAAATTAAAGCTCTTGAACTGAGGTGCAGAGAGTTTGTCAAACGGGTGTTTTTGGCTGACATGTTCCCGGTTTTGGGACAACCTGAGAAGCGTTAGGATTGCTTTTATTCCACGCTTTATCTTGCCTTTGTTGTCTGTCGCATTACGACCGTTGTTGCACCATGTTGTGCAAGGTGCGCTTGGGCTATCATCAAGCTTTGGAGCTCTTCGCAGGACAAAACAAAAGGGTAAAAAAGCGCGCCCCTGGCAAGAGAATTTCCTGCGCTACCGCACCAATAAGATGAGGATGCAGGTGGCGTCAATAAAATGGATATAGAAGACGGATGCTGCATTGGTACAACAAAAAGTGGAATCAGATACTAGTCGAAACATGGATCTACGTCCATGAATCCAAAATCCTTGTTGGGGACAATGTCTTTGAGCGGCTCCAAGATTGACTCAGCGCTTGTGGTACCTTCAAAGAAAGCCTGTACTACATTCAAGACCTGGGAGAATTTTTGGTGCCACGGTAAATTCGGGAGTTGTAGTTTTGGGGCTTGGGTCCGAGAAGGGGCTAGGGTCCGAGAGGGGGCTTGGGTCCGACAAGTCTGGAAGAGTAACAACCTCTTTCATAACGGCATCAACGTCTCCCTTCACGTGGAAATCAATGAAATTTTTGAGTGCTTTTGGCGGGGCATCTTCGTTGATGTACACAAGTCTGTGCTCAATTCCCTTTGACAAGAGTTGTCCGAAAACGCACAAAACACAGTACTAACGAAGCACGCTGCACCATACACTCGCAGACTGGTTCCAGCTATAATCATTGTCATGGTGTACTTGCTGCTCTTAATCCGTTGAATGAGTAAGTGGATGGTGTCCGACATTGTGTGAGTCCATCTGTTTGTACAACAGCACCTTTGGAGACAAATATCTGCTGCTATATTTGCAACGCCGGTAATTTTCCTGGTCTACGTTGGCTGCTCTGGAAACACATTTCAGGCACTCCAAGAAGATCCCACATTTAGCCCAATCAAGAACTTTTCCTTCAAATGGTGCTTCATAATCACAGATAGTTGATCGGGTACACTTGACGGTAGCTAACGTCCCATGCATTTGTATGACACCGCTTTCAATCCCTCATCTAGCCTCCAAGTTGTTGATGTTTTGAGTAACATAACCCAGGCAATTAGAAGATGTGGCCAATCTATGGAAGGCTTGATGGGCGAAGGTGAGGTCCGCATCGTCGGACAAGGACTTCAGCTCTGCAAAAAGTATCAGCTGCTTACGCATCTTTTTGTGGTCCCATTGTGGCACAACGCTAAAGAGATCTTTCCTGTAAACCAAGGGCTTTATCGGCAGGGGAATTCATATTGCTGGGGATTTTTATGTTTTCCGCGGCTGTGTTGATGATTTTGCTGCGCTGAGCTTGAATATTTGCCAATGGGTAGTCTGTGATACGTGCTCGCTTTGGTTTCGTAGCAGACATGGAAGGGTTTGCCAAACCACCTGTGTCCAAAGTGATTGCATCTGAAACAGAAGTAGGCGATAGATTCTTTGCTTTTCAAGTCGAAGTCATTTGTTGCATTGAAGGTGTGATCCAAAAATGTTTGTCCGAACAAAAAATGCCATCAAACTGCCCTGAAACTCCGCTGCCTATGAAATTACAAGTGTACCTAAAGTATTACTTTATGCAGCAAAGAAGTGATTGTTGCATTAAGGAAGGGCTGGACTACTGGCCCATCTTTGTTCTTCGGTATTTATAAGTTCTCCATTATCCTTGCACACCAACATCAATATTGCCAAGATGGTTGATCCGGAACAATGTGAGTATTCCAGACACCAGAGATGGCTTTTGGATGAGCGCTCTCTTGGTTTTGGTTGTATCAAAACGAAATCGATGCCTCTTTAAAACTCTGGATTTATTGAATGCCTCCAAAAAGAACTTGTTTCGATTTACGTCAAGTGTGTTACGTCTTGGGGATGGGGCGCTAAAGGGTGCCATTTGTGTGTTGTTTTTTTTTCTGTTTGAAAAACTGCATTCCGCAGTAGCCTTCACTCTTTGAATGCATGCTTTCTCTAACACATATATAAGAAATACATTCTATTGATCTGTTACAGGTCTGTATTTTGTGTCTTTGCGACCCCTTGCCGTTGCTGTTGCAAATGACAGCTCAACGTCACAAAACAGGCACAACAAGTACCGAAATTGCCGAAAATACATTCAACTACCAAGCAAAACTTGCCCCTGCGCAATCTGTGGTCAGTTGGTACAAATCTCGAAATAGTTCAAGTTTCGAGTTTTGGGAACTCAAAACACTCAACTATTCGAGTTTGATCTGCTGACTGGCCTAGCAATCCAGGGAGCTTGTTTTAATAGCTTAATGTTGCAGCTTCCTATTGGTCTTGTTTTCGCAATTAGAAGTGAGCGCTAAACTATAACAAACACATACCTTTGTAATGTTGGCCACCATCTCAAACGCCTCCCGATGCACCAGAGACTCCACAACACCAGCGAGGTAAGCAACCAGCGGCTGAAGTCCCTCAAAGTGGGGCAGCAGCTCTGGCTTGATGTTCTCCTTTCCAAACACCGCCAGCCTGTTGTGGAGAGTCATTTGGAAAGTGGTCGGAAATGGAGTTTATTACGCGTATTCTTTAGTCATTATTTCAGCATTTATTATCATTATTGAAAAGTTAAATAAATTGTCAGACGTGCACCTCAAAAGCAAACGCGTTCTTACAGCCAGACTTATCTACCAGCACATCGAAAACTGTACAGATCGTTTGTATCTAAATCAAATCTAATCGCTGGGATTTAAGCTCTTACCTGTGATCACGCCAAGCTATTGTGTTGTCCTCATACTCACATTAGTTTAACCGATCAAAACCAACTATAATTCTCGTGGTTTTAGGTGGATTTCAAACCTACATTCCACACCGTTTGCTACCTTTTCGGCATGTTCTTTCACCTTGACAGACGCTTCATCCGCCAGGTAGTGTGGGTCCTTGATGCCGTCTGCAACTCCAGTCCAGGAGCACAGGTTGATGACACACATGTTGCCGCATGTCTTGACCTTTGGCTGCGAGCGTCAAAATATTGTGGCAAGATCGCGGATGTGCGTCACGGCGACCTTGAGTATATAAGGCGGCAGCTTGATTCTAACAGCAATCTCAACCTTGTTAGCAATGCTTGACCGCAACAAACCCCCTCACCTCCCTGCAACAAGCTCCTCAACTCTGTCTGTGTTTAGACTGTACACAAACTCCTGTCCCTTGGTTCTGTCATCCAGCACCCGCAGCTCTGCAGGTTTTGTTGCTGAAAATGTTTAACAGCAACCACAACAAAAATAAAAGTATTGGCCCAACAACCTAAAACATCAGCGCGGCTCAGTCCCTGCTCAGACATGTGCTTCTGGCGTTTCAGCATCTGGTGTGTAGTGGTGGATGCTGACTTTTTGACGCGTTTTTGTTTGTTACACGTTTTGTCCATTGCATTAATAGATAAATAAATAAATAATCAAGTTAACTCAAAGATACCAAGGTGATGTATTGAATCAAATTATTCCTTGTATATCAACAGCTACAAAGCTGGAATAAAGTATTCTCTGGTTTGTTGTGTTCTCCCTCATCACTTTGACTTGAAGAATGTGATGCTCAACAAGACAACGCCAAGCCGCCGCCACCGCTGCCACCGCCTCAAGCAAACATACAGCAAAATCAGCCTCTTCTATTAACCGGATCTCTGCAATTAGAGCGTGTCCTGCTGCTCCTGCTGAGATCCTTGCCGCTCTGGATCAAATTGAGCAAGTGCTCTTGGATTGCAGCCGCATCTACACCCTGCCAGACTGCAACCTGGATCTAAAGCGATTGGAATCCATCCTGCTTGCCAATCCTGGCAAGATTCTATTCCTGCCATCCTCCAGTATTCCTGCATTGGGCAGTGCGGGGTGATGCTGGAAAAGTGGCAGCAGCCAAAGTTGCAAAGCAAGGCATTGCCAAAAGGCTGAAAGTGAAACAAGCAAATAGGGAGAAGATGGAAAGGGCAAGGCAGGCCAAAGTCACGTACTATAGCAAGCGGCACACGCAATTCGGACTCCGATTCGGACTCCGATTTGGGAAATGATTCGGAGCCCGACTAGGGTCCAATTCGGCTCCGAATAGGAGCAACCCCGAATCGGGGTCCGTTCGGAATGGCCAATAGGGCTATTGGCGCTCCTAACCGCCTCCTAATGGAGTCCTAATCACTTATCATTAGGAGGAAACAACTTTTTCCTGCAATTTGAGCATTGTCCTATTAGGACAACTGACTAGGACTTAACATCCTATGAAAATAACTGTCAACTGCAAAACACTTTAAAAAAATTCCCAAAAATTACAAACCATCTAAAAAAATTCAAAAAAATTGCAAAAATACAAAATTAAAATTTCAGAATTTTATGATATTATAGTTAAAATCAATCATAAAAATTTATCAATTTTTCAAATAACCCTCTGGCTACTAAAATTTGCTAAGTTGCTCATTTCTCATGTCCACCATGCTGAACAAAAAAAAGTCTGCCTGAAGAGGGTCCAAATATCGCAAAATGTGTCCCATTTTTTCAAACCATCCATCACACTGTTCTGCTGCTGATGTGTTGAATAAAGGCTTGTTTCCTTGGTATAGCCTAGCGAAAGACCTTGCTTCACAATTCTCCATGCAGAATCTGTCTCTTCGACTATGGTTTCTGACATGCTTTGTCATAAAACATGAGTGTAGGATACTCATCCAGACTCATGAATGTTTGACAAAGAAATCCTGTAATAAACTTGTTGAACTCAAACGAGTACATCTTCCCAATGTCCATAATGTGCCCACAGCTCCACACAACCAGGAACACCCCTGGCAGGAATCTGTCAAATGGGCTGTAATAGAACCCAAACTCCTCATAATTCCTTTCATCATCCTTCACATGCCCCACTGACACTCGTGTCTTTCCTCCATACTTCTTTGCAGTTTTCTCACTTGTTGTTGATGGGTCTGAGAAGAATTTTTGCACCGCCTCCATATGTTCTGCTTCCTTGCACGACAGCGGTTGGTAATCAAAAGAGTTCTCACGTTCTTGTTTTTGATTCACACATCCTGAAATGATGCATTTCCCCTTCAATCCTGCATGATTGATACAGAATTTTGTATTGATCCCAATGATGTCCAAATTGCATCCAATCACTCTGCACAGCAAGTGCCCCATCACTTTTCCATCCATCACAGCGGCACTATACTCCTGGCCTTTGCTATCAACAACATGACATTCTCCACATGAATGCTTCCATTTTACTGCAACAAAGTGTGCATTCATCCACACCACATATTCCTTCATTGCCAACCGCAAATCTTCTACATTATCAGACACTTGATTAGACATGTGCTGTTTTTTTTTATTTAGCGATTATCATCGATATTCAACTATCGATGATTGCTGGATATAGTTTTACCGTATTTATCGCTAAGCCACGGTAATCTCATCGATATTTATAGAGGTTTATAGCAATAAATAGGATATTATCATAATTCTCTTTATTTGACTATAACCACACGATAAATTATCGTGACAAAGCGATATCTCTCGATTGAAAAAAAAAACATGTCAATCAACAACCACAACAGTCCCCAGCATCCCTAGCTATGATTTCAGTAAGTTTCCAAGTTCCCCCTTTGGTCCTCCTCTTCCTCATCTCGTCCTCTTCATCATTTCATCATCCTCATCCACTTCTTCCTCTTCATTCAAATTCAACTTTCCTTCTTTGATTTTCTTAGCTGTCGAAAATCTGTGTCTGCAAATGAAAATGGATCAGAGGCAGCTATGGTCAAGTGACATTGACCTGAGCAAAGCCACAATATGTTGACGAAACAACCAAGCCGCATTTTCATTCACAAAAGTTTCTTGAGAACCAGCAATACAGCTGCAACTTCCATCTGGCAAGCGTGAGGTAGGAGTACTGGGAGAGTTGGGGTTGGGTCAGGCACTTCATTGCATAACGGCACTGGCAAATACATATATGGTGAGTCTGATTCATTTTGCGGTGATGCGCTATTTGTCTCCGATTCGCGATCTGATTCCCGATCCAATTCGAGTTCCGATTCCCGATCCGATTCGAGTTCCGATTCCCGATCCGATTCGAGTTCCAATTTGCGATCCAAATTGCAGTCAATTAGGAGCCGATTCGGAGCGCAATTAGGAGCCGATTCGGAGCCCGATTAGGAACCGATTTGGAGCGCAATTAGGAGCCAATTAGGATCGCGATTAGGAGCACAATTACAGCCATCCTCCCACTCTTTAATGTTCTAATATCTAACACTTTTTTATTATTTTTTTATCTTTTAGCTAGAAAAGTTTCAAACAACAAGTACCATGTTGTTTTTGCTCCTACTCCTGCTGACACCAATGCCACCAAGATTGCCAAGAAGGCTACTGCTCGTGCCGCAAGACAACAGGCTGCTAATGAGGTTAGGTCTGATAGTGAACCTGATATTCCTCCTATCAGCCAGCTTCCAGGTTCTGCTGCAGAAAACGAGCCTAGAAGAGCTATCAAGTCAAAAATTTCATTTCCACTCTTGGGATCTGATGATCCAATTGGTTTGGGTATTTATAGTCTCATTTTTTTGATTGAATTACAAATATTTAATTTAATTATGTGATAGGAACACCAACCAAACAAGCTGGTTCTTCTTCCAATTCCACGATTCCTGCTCATACTTCTCCAAGTTCTTCAAAGGCTAATCCTTCTCCAGCTCCTCCTGGTTCTGCTAACACTACTCCTGGTGTTGGCAAGACTGCTTCTGGTCCCCCATCTGTTTTTCCCAAGACTTTGACCAGTTCTGCTTCCAAGGCTACTACAGATCCCAAGGCTACTACAGTTCTCAAGGCTACTACAGTTCCCAACACTGCTACAAATACTACTCCTGCTTCTCAATCTGGTTCCCCAAAGAGTACCACTTCTGGTTCCAATGCCACTACTGTTCGCTTGGCTACTTCAGCTTCCAAAGTGTCCAAGGCAATGCCAGCTCACAAGGCAACTCCAGCTCCCAAGACAGCAAACAAGACAGCTGATTCCAGTTCCAAGCCAGTGCCAAAAACAGCCATCCTCAAGCCAAGATCTGCTGGTGCCTCCAAGACTGCTTTATCCAAGTCAATGTCTGTTCTCGAATCTCAGGCTTCTACGGTGGTATCTCCCGCAGTTGCAAAGCTCACAGAAAGTTGACAGATGCTGACGATTCAGAAAGTGAGTTAACACCACTTGACAATGCACATGAAGGGTCTGAAGCTGATGAGATTGGAGATGTTGATGGTGGAGAAAATGAGCTTGATGTTGAAGAAGAGGAGGAGGAGGAGGAGGGGCAGGAGAAGGAGGAGGGTGAAGAGGAGGAGCGGGAGGTACCAGTCCAGCAAAGAAAGAAGGTTCAAGCCGTGGTGATTGAAGATGATGATGATGATGAAATTGAGGTGGTGGAGCCAGTTGTACACAGAAAGAAGCGTCGTGTGGAGAACATAGATGCGGAGGAAGATGAAGTTGAGGATGATAAGGATGTGGTGGATGAAGAAGAAGAAGTGCAGGCTCATCCCAAAAAGAAGCAACGTGCCATCAACCTTTTGAGAAGAGATGAAGAAGAAGAACCAGAGGTGAAAAAGATGGTTATGGAACTGTGTTTCGTTGTAATGTGGAAGGGACTGTTGCTGAGGGAAACAAGGCAAAAGGTGAGCCCACATTGTTGTTTTTATTGTGCATTTTTAACAATCAAATACATAATTAGTTTTGCTTGCTGATGTTTTGGCTGCTGCCAAAGCCCATCCAGCCACAACCCACTTTCGCAGGTCGGTGATCAGTGTTAGTTGGTTCACCAAGAACAAGTACATCTTTGACGACGTTTTGGTGGACATTGTTTTTAATCCACAAAGCCCAGAGTACTTTGATGTTGCCTATACTGATTCTGGTAGGTTACCATTTTGTTTAAACAGCTCTGTAACTATTTTTGGTATTCATTTAGGAACCATTGATCCATTTGCATCTTTTCCATTGGTTAACTCTCCAGTGACATCAATGTATGAAAAGCCAGGTTCTATCTCTTCCAAGCAACACCAACAAGTTCATAGAGACCCAGAATATATCCGATTGAGAAAACCGCGCAATGTTCTGGTGGTTCATGGTGTTGATTGAGTGCTAAACATGGTGGAAAGCACGAGAAACACGTTAGGCAAAGACGGAGGATAACGACATGCACAAAGAAAGCTGGATAAATAGAAACTCGCATGTGGGCAGTATTTGTGATTAGGATAAGGGGGTGGATACACCATAACGCAGCATATCCAAAATGAGAGGCAGAGACATCTCTATGACTGGGCGGTGGCGTGTTAAGGGAAGGGCAACCTAAGGTTGTTGTTTGTTGTTGGCTGTTGTTGTTTGGAGAGGAGTAATTTTAACCTGACAATATTATTGTTATGTTCTTTAATTATTATTGACTTTAATAATATTTATTTTAATTATGCTCGATTTACTGGAAGCATCTCGTTTTCTTCCTACGCCACTTTGCAAAAGACTTGGCATTTGATATTAGCTTTTGAGTTTTTGATGTGACCAGTTGTTATGATTCCTTATGACTTTTGTTTCCCACAAAAAACACCTCGATGGTTGCCAATATTCCAGTAAGCATTGCAAGAGGGCTAGAACTTCATTTTGCCCATCTTGCTGTCTCATGCTTCAATTTCGTTTGCTTGACTCACCTGCATGTTCCTACAACAGATCTCAACTGTACACTTCAGTAAGCGGGTCATGAAGGAGAATGCCAACAATAACTCACTACACACATACATCTGCGCCATCAGGGAAGCTGCGATTTTTCTGTCAAACTCCTCTTTCCAGGATAAAGTTGTGTTCGAAGTGAATCAACTGTTGAGCAGCAAAGGTCTTGCATTCTGCCACGGAGATGATCCGAGCAACCGGTAAATCTATTGGTCTATTCTATTCTCTGGTATATAGCGCCTTTCCTTGCAGGGCTTCCGATGCGTTCAAACCCCTGCGGCTTGGATTCGTGATTTATCTTGATGTGACAAGTTCTACTGAGCTCGAGCTGGAGGACTTATTGAACACCTCATTGGATGATAAATCAGGCTTCCTGGCTTGCCGCCCAGCAAAGGCTCAGAATTCCATTCATGCAGTTGTTATGGCCAAGGTCTAGTTTGTCCAATGGCAGGTCAGTTGAAGCGAGGACTAATAGCTGGAGTTGCCATGACCAAAATACACTACAGACAGTCTCAATGCATTTCAGGATTGAGTCAGATCGTTCTCTTTTTGATACACTCTGGAGGATTTCCATGTACGGCCCGGCCTGTCCTTGAAAATCAAATGGAACTCCCACCTGGCTGTCCACCATGCCGCTGTGTTGCTTACCCTCTGGATGACTGGGATCAATTGGAAGTCAACCTCATTTGGTCCCCTTTGCCGGATGATTGTTGAGCCACTTGTTGTTGACATGTACCTTGAAGAACAAGCAGATGTAACATAATTCCTTCTTCTCATTACTCGTCTGATACATTCTTCAGGTCTTGACTGCAGCTGAAGCAGGATAATCTCTTTGCTGAATATTTTAAAGCGTGCTTTTGGTGCCCTTCGGGGTTTCTTACGCGCACGCCTTTCTTTGGATGTGTTGCAATTATCAGCCACTATTGGAGTGCAATTTCGCTGAAGTAACTTTACGTATCAGACTGATCAAACGGTTGCCACTTTTCTCTTTCCGTCTTTTCAGTTTCAGCCCTTCCAAGTCATAGCGTGTGGCAAGTGATAATCCGGCCTTTTGACCACCAACTGCATACTAAGTTTGTTTATCATTCGCAGAAGTCATGCCATGCAGGTTTATGGTTCCTACATCCGTTATTAGAACACCATGGTCTGTTTGTGCCAGTCACCTCCCAGCCAATTTGGCAGTAGTCTTTGCATTTTCAGCATACTCGCTTGCAACGCAGACAGAGAGAAATCCATCAGAGAACCAAATCAAAGAGATTCTCAAGGATACGTTGGGCTTTCTGAGAGAGCAATCAATTGGGGATTTGGACTGGAATTGGATAAGTGAGAAGTGTTGTCTGTATGTCTCATTTTCCAAAGAGTGGATGGCAAAAATCCGGCTTGGGAGTTGTGGCGTTCAAGTTGAACAATAAATAATCTGGGTTTTTTGTAGCCTGTATATTCCATCTGAGAGTCAAGCAGACATTGTATACTCAGCCAACCGTCGCGCCTTGACTTGTTCCAAATACGGTTTCAAAAGATTCACGTACTTTTGGTACCATCTGGTCGGAAGCAAGACTGTTAAAGTATGATGATGCTGATATCATCTTGGGAAAGAATCAGAAATTTCACAGACCCGATTCGCAAAATAATAGTATTGAGCCTCAATATCTCAATATATTGTACATTCCTTTGACTTTGATTTTATTAATTTTGGCAATTAAAAATTTTGGGACCACAACCTATCAACTGTGCAAAAGCAGTGGGGGATGTATGTATTCTGACGCGCTGCCAATCTTGTGTGTTCTAATGTATCCTTATGATACGCAATCTCATCCAGGCTGTAGCTGGCTGGAAGTGCCAGGCCCCAAAAGGGAGCCAGACGTTGCAGGCAGTCACAATTGCCTCTCAAAAAACGTCCTGACTGCCAACATTTCACAAAAAAAAATAAAAACCGGACTGCAGTCTTGGTCTCAAGAAAATATTTAATTCACCACATCCTGGTGTAGACTGCAAAGGAGACGGGTTGGTGTTTTGCACATCCAGGTCTAAATAAGGAAAAATTGCCAATGCAACACCACAATCAACACCTAGGAGAGCGTAATGTTAGTGAGCAATGAGAAGGAATAAATAATAGGATGAAAAATTACCATAAATAAAAAAAAAACTCCAGCGACCACTTTTTTTGACACTGCGTCAACATTGCGTCAACATTGCGCGCGTATTCTCCACACAGTCAAAAAAGCCAAAGTCAAGCCTCAAGATGCTGTTTTAACCAACAAGGTATACAACTTCACAAACCTTGCAAGAAACGTTACTTGCATCTGAGCCACAGAAGAATGACAATGCTCAAGCAAAAGAAGCTGCAAAAGATAACAAGAAACGTGAGGTGGAAGCCAAAAAAGCGGAGAGGGAGGCTCTGAAATTGACGCGTCAGTGTCAAGGGGAAACTAACTCTGTCAAATGTACAAAAACTTGGGTGAGAAGCACAAAATGATTTATTTGTACGAATTGCGATGAGTTCAGACTCTGTGAGAGATGCAAGGTTCAGTGCAAAAGCATCAGTGACGCCCATGTTAATGAGTGTGACAAGGAAAATTGAAGAGTCGGAATTATTTTGTTTCAGGTTTATATTAATAAAGAACCGCTTTAAAAATACGTTAGTAATATGTTTTTCTTTATTTCTACAAAGTTTCAATGGTGTGGCGCCAGCGGTTGGGCGGTGCTGTTGGTTTTGGTGAAAATGTTGGTGGGTTGGAAAACATTTATTGGGTTGGAAAAAAAGGATCACTCATTACTTCATGACCATTGCAAACATCCCGCATCTTCACTAGGGGGTGAATAAAACAAGATTCCAGCTCATTTGAGTCAACTGCTTCAGGCAGATTCACTTTGTAGACAAACTCTTCAGCTCCAGGATCATTTCCGAAATACCCAATGATGGCTTGCGTTGAAGCCAATTGAGCACCCTTGTCACGTGGGTTGACGTAGAAAGAAGACTCTGAATGTTGGATAGTGATGTTGTACAGCAGCTTTCTGCCATCAGGTGAGACTGAAATTACGAAAGTAGTATTGTGAATCAGTCACAAAAACACGATCACCTTCCACAGCTTTGATCCAGCATCATAGAACCAAATAACCTCATGAAGAGTTCTTTGCTGCTTTGACTCCTGCTTTCGAATAGACCAATGATTGCACTTGAGTTGCAGGTGGCGGTGCTGTCACAGTAGGCAGAGCAGGTCCGTATCCCATCTTTGCATTGTACTCATGGATTTCTTGAGCACAGTACTTCTTCCAGTTCTTGCCACCGATAACGCGTTGAATCAGAAATGGATCGACGCCACTAAACTTTGGACTGGCTGGGATTGGAACAGTTGGGGCAGTCTGGCGATGCTTCTCTGGAGGTGGGGGCTTGGCGGCAGCACCCTAGACTTCCTGAAGCCAAAGTTTTCAACATCTGAGTCATCTTCGTAGTCGTCATTAGATTTGTCGTCTTGTTGTCTCAGGTGTCCACGTACTATAGCGAGCGGCACGCGCGATTCGGACTCCGATTCGGACTCCGATTCGGGAAACGATTCGGAGTCCGACTAGGGTCCGATTCGGCTCCGAATAGGAGCAACCCCGAATCGGGGTCGGTTCGGAATGGCCAATAGGGCTATTGGCGCTCCTAGCCGCCTCCTAATGGAGTCCTAATCACTTCTCATTAGGAGGAAAGTACTTTTTCCTGCAATTTGAGCATTGTCCTATTAGGAGCTACTCAGTCCTATTAGGACGACCGACTAGGACTTAACAACCTATGAAAATAACTGTCAACTGCAAAACACTCTAAAAAAATTCCCAAAAATTACAAACCATCTGAAAAAATTTAAAAAAATTGCAAAAATACAAAATTAAAATTTCAGAATTTTATGATATTATAGTTAAAATTAATCATAAAAATTTATCAATTTTTCAAATAAACCTCTGGCTACTAACATTTGCTAAGTTGCTCATTTCTCATGTCCACCATGCTGAACAAAAAAAAGTCTGCCTGAAGAGGGTCCAAATATCGCAAAATGTGTCCCATTTTTTCAAACCATCCAGCACACTGTTCTGCTGCTGATGTGTTGAATAAAGGCTTGTTACCTTGGTATAGCCTAGCAAAAGACCTAGCATCACAATTCTCCATGCAGAATCTGTCTCGACGACTATGGTTTCTGAAGTGAAATCGGTCAACAACCCAGATGATTTTTTGGTATAGCATCCTTAGCACAGAAGTTAGATTCTATCACAGCAAATACATCCTTACTTGTGGAGCAGCTTGTTTTGCTGAGCGCCGTTTTTCAAAGTCCTGACAAAAACACATGCTTTGTCATAAAACATGAATGTAGGATACTCTTCCAGCCTCATGAATGTTTGACAAAGAAATCCTGTGATAAACTTGTTGGACTCAAACGAGTACATCTTCCCAATGTCCATAATGTGCCCACAGCTCCACACAACCAGGAACACCCCTGGCAGGAATCTGTCAAATGGGCTGTAACAGAACCCAAACTCCTCATAATTCCTTTCATCATCCTTCACATGCCCCACTGACACTCGTGTCTTTCCACCATACTTCTTTGCAGTTTTCTCACTTGTTGTTGATGGGTCTGAGAAGAATTTTCCCACCGCCTCCATATGTTCTACTTCCTTGCACAACAGCGGCTGGTAATCAAAAGAGTTCTCACGTTCTCGTTTTTGATTCGCACATCCTGAAATGATGCATTTCCCCTTCAATCCTGCATGATTGATACAGAATTTTGTATTGATCCCAATGATGTCCAAATTGCATCCAATCACTCTGCACAGCAAGTGCCCCATCACTTTTCCATCCATCACTGCCGCACTATACTCCTGGCCTTTGCTATCAACAACATGACATTCTCCACATGAATGTTTCCATTTTACTGCAAAGTGCGCATTCATCCACTCCACATATTCCTTCATTGCCAACCGCAAATCTTCTACATTATCAGACACTTGATTGCTTGAGTACTCTCCAAGATGTAGGGAATACGGAAACAGCCGTCTGCCCTTCTCCCCCCAAGATGGTTGGAAGCAGGAATAATCAAAATCTTCATGAGCTGCTTGAAGCGCCTCTGAAACTGCTGGATCCTGAATGTACTCTTGCAGTAGAAGCATCTGGTACAAGTAATATGCCCGCTTGAAAATAGATGATGATGCAGCTGAAGGAATCCCTGAATACTGTTCAGTATCTGATGAAACAGAAGGAAATGCTGAATGGTATGCATTCTGCAGAGTATACATTTTACATCTAAGGAATAGTCTGTCAGTAAATGACAAGTAACAAACACTACTAATAGCACTCCTAATAGCGCTCCTAATCGCACTCCTAATCGCACTCCTAATCGCGCTCCTAATCGCGCTCCTAATCGCGCTCCTAATCGCTTTCCGATTCGCTAACACTTACAGCATTACAGACGGCACATTCTTCAGCCACAAATTTGCAAATGCAACAGTCATGTAGTATTTAGAATTGATTCCAATGACTTTTTGCTTTCTGATTGTATTCATTGGGTAATGTTCTATGGTGCTGTTTCCTTCGGTAATCTCTGACACTGAATCAACGTCATACAACTGAATACTGCAGCTCAAATTCACACAGCTGGATTTGTACAGAAGACCCGATTTAGCTGAATCTGCATCCAAGATTGTGACTTCTTGCCATCTCCCAATCTTTAGATGGCTCTGACACTTGATGCAGTATGTAAACAGAGCTGACAGGATAATAGGTACATTTGGGGTAATTGTTTCGTGAATTCTTGAATCAAAGACAGCCTCTGCAGTTTGTTTGGCTGCCAGGATGGGAACACCAAAAGAAGTAGCAACAAGCTGAATGAAATCCCGCAAACGGAGTGTCTTGTTGTAAGTCTTTTCAAAACTGCCGTAGATTGAAAACTCAGCTTGGAAGGCTGGGAACTGTTCTGCCAGCTGAGCTCCCATCTTGACATGTGAGGCAGGGATTTTCATTTTTTTCGGCAAAGTTTTTTCCCCATGCAATCACCAACACTGCCACTGCCAGACACACTGCCATCCCTCAGAGTCAGCAACGACCCAAACAGACTGTCCATCCAGTTCTCTTTCAATGAGATCAAGAATGGCTTGTGGAAACAGGCTCCTTACAAGACCTTGGATGACAAGAAGACCATCTTCATCTTGTGGAGTGATCTGCGAGAAGTCACCAAAGAGCTCTGTCCTGACCTGCACCAAAGAGTCATGGAAACCAAAGGGTCTCCTAAAGAGCTTGTAGAGGAGGCCACTGAGGCACTGGACAAGATGTTGAGGTCTGGGTTTATTTGTTTGTGTTTGACAGGTGATCGCTGACACACCACTCCCAACCACAACAGATACATCAACTCCAACAACACATGGAAGCTAGTGTTTTTGGATAAAACCAAATGTACAGTCCACATCCCTGGGCTGAGGAACAAATCCCAGGCAGAAGTGTACAAGTGGATCAAAGACACAAACCAGGATTTAACAGCACTGGAGGACCTCTGCTTCAGTGGGATCGTGGATATAGATGGAAATCGTTCCGAAAATGATGAGGAACGCGCAGCGGCGCTGGCGAAATACATATATGGTGAGTCTTATTCATTTTGGTGTGATGCGCGATTCGCGATCCGATTCGCGATCCGATTCGCGATCCGATTCGCGATCCGATTTGCGATCCGATTAGGAGCACGATTCGGAGCACGATTAGGAGCCGATTTGGAGCGCTATTAGGAGCGCTATTAGGAGCGCTATTAGGAGCGCGATTAGGAGTGCGATTAGGAGCGCTATTAGGAGCGCTATTAGGAGCCGATTCGTAGCGCGATTAGGACCTCAATTACAGCCCTTTAATTTTCTAATAATCTAACCCTTTTTATTATTTATTTATCTTTTAGCTAGAAAAGTTTCAAACAACAAGTACCATGTTGTTTTTGCTCCTACTCCTGCTGACACCAATGCCACCAAGATTGCCAAGAAGGCTACTGCTCGTGCCGCATGACAACAGGCTGCTAATGAGGTTAGGTCTGATAGTGAACCTGATATTCCTCCTATCAGCCAGCTTCCAGGTTCTGCTGCAGAAAACGAGCCTAGAAGAGCTATCAAGTCTAAAATTTCATTTCCACTCTTGGGATCTGATGATCCAATTGGTTTGGGTATTTATAGTCTCATTTTTTGATTGAATTACAAATATTTAATTTAATTATGTGATAGGAACACCAACCAAACAAGCTGGTTCTTCTTCCAATTCCACGATTCCTGCTCATACTTCTCCAAGTTCTTCAAAGGCTAATCCTACTCCAGCTCC
>JAIVFH010000235.1:0-41910 GCA_025765595.1 Obelidium mucronatum | reverse complement strand
TCCAGCTGAAGCGGAACAAACTGATCATTTATCGCGGTGTAATTAATCGCGTTAAGTACGTTTCCATAAACAGTGGACAGAAAAAGGATCTTTTGGGCTTTGATCGAAGGCGGCTTTGGATATCGACCAGTCGCAGTCAAAATTTGTTTAAGTGATCTGTTATAGCCTAGCGTATTAGTATCAAATAGAATGCAAAGAAATTCGATGCCGTACCGAAGCACAGCATTCACTCCTGTTGTTGCGTTGACAGTGAATACAATCTCGCTCACATCGTCCAACCCACAAATCTTTGCCACAGGTTCGAGCGCCTTGTCCAGCACTCCGTCGTAGTCAATTTTGCAGAATGTGTCGGGATTGTGCTCAATGTAAAGCATTTGCTTGATACGCTCTTCAATGACAAGTTTTGGCGCAGCGCCAAACGAGCCGTGGTTGGTCGCGATGTACTTTGGATCAAGGCTAAAGTGAGCGCGCATTTCTTTGCTGCCAAAGGCCGGCGGAGGGCCGTCGAAGGTCATGTTTACTGTTATGCACAATTTTAACTTTATCCGTTCCGTTCCGCAAATCATCAAGACTCAATTCAGTTTCGCAATATCCCGTGTCATTTCTTCATACACATCCACATTCACGTGTACTCTGTAATCAATTATCTCCAAAAACTCTCTTTCCAGCTCGTTCAGTTGGAATAAATCGATTCCACTAACTTCCGACCAAACTAAATTCGTGTAACGATCATCATCATGAATCTAATTTAATTAATTCAAGTTTTAGGGATTACAGTTGTTTTGATACTTTGGTTACCTTACAACTGATGACCAGTGCTACCACTAGCAACTCATACTGCGTATCGTTGTCTACATCTATTTCAACATCACATTCATGCCAAAAACGCGTAAGATAGAACATGGCTATGAACACTATCGCGTTGCAGAGATTCGTGTCAGTCATTAATCTGTTGATTCTCTCATAGAAATCAGGATTTGCGACCGCCCGTTTCGAGCTGAACAAAGTGTTCAAATGGAACAAGACAACTGTAATGATGGAGTGCATTGAAATTGAATGTTGCGTTTGGCGCATGAGTGTCAGGTGGAGCAAAACAAATCCTCTTTATTTATTCAACTCCCAAAATAATCCTCAAGGTTTCTCCGACATTTTCAAAATCTGCCTGATTCAGATAAACTTGAGCTGAGAGACGGACCCACCATTTTGTCCCATGTTGAAAGACAACGATTGCGATTTTGTGTTCCCTCATCAGAGTCTCCTTGAGCCCCCCTAGGAAAGAATCGCCACCTCGATCGGAGATATGTTTTGTCCACGGAAGCTGCACGTTCACCATTGCAGAATAGTAGTCATCCCCAATTCGTCGCGACCCTAAGTCTCCAGTGCCTAGCAACACGGTCGTACCGAGTTTTTCGGCAACAATTCTACCGCCATTGATTGCTAAATTATGGCAATAGTTCATGATCGCAGCTTCTCCTCCTATCGATTCCCTGAATGCGACAGAGGCCGAAGCACTCAAAAAGTTGCTCACATCGGTAGTTCCAGGCCTGTATTTTAATACTGAGAAATCAAAAATAAAAGATAAATAGTGAATGTACCAAGTAAACGCGCTTCTCCAGTTTCCCTGGACTGGGGTATTCGCCAGTGGGTGAACCATAAATTCTTGCAATTCCTTTTTCACGTACAAGATGGCACACCCACGAGGAACATACAGCCACTTATGAGGATTTGAGATAAAGAAGTCGGCGTCTAGTCCTTTTTGGCTTTTAGCCATAAAGCTATCTGCTGATTTTGTCCGTCCGTCACAAAGTGAATCATCGTGACTCACTTTTGGATTTGCACAAAAAAAATTTTCGATCGCTTTTTTCCGATCGCTTTTCTCTTCCGATCCCTTTCTATTTTCAATCTCCTTTTGGCTTTGCCAATAAAGCTGTAGATGCATTTTTGAGCGTCCGTCCATCTGTCTCAAAGTGAATCACAGTGACTCATTTTGTGACAAATTTTTCACGCCAATCCGATTGCACGAAAAATGTAATTTCTTCAGTTAGCTAATTTCAATAAACTAAAATTCCCGATTGAACTAAAAATAGATTGTTTTTCAACTAAATTTCTGAATGAACTAAAAGTAAATTTTTTCTTCATTGTTCTTCTCCTCACGTCTCTGATTTAAAATCTTCCCCAAACAGTCACCATCATAACTTTAAAATATCCGTATAAGTGTCCATCCTGGTTATGGGCGTCGGTCATTGTTATTTGTATGGTTTTTGATAGTTGGTTGCACGCTTCACGCATGCGGTCACTTTTGGCTTCCCCAGATGGGTCCATTCTGATGTTGAGAACCTTTTTAGCGGAGTGTGATTCCAGATATTCAATTGCCATTTTTAATGTAGTGAAACGGCAGTTGCTCTGTGTTGGAATAACCCATAGCATAGTTTGAAGTTGATAGACGGTACCATAATTATGGCTGTCGATTGATGGATTGCTTCTTTCACGAAAGATGACATCTATAATGAAAGTTTCACCCAACCGGATTTGTTATAGGGGGAGGTGTGGCATTTTTGCAATGACACAGGTCTCGCAAAAGAATTCCTTTTCGAGAGGTCTAGAAAGCTTGAGGCCATTGACCGCAGGGATTGTTTTCACAATTTTTTCAATTCCAGCATGTGTAAATGTTCTTGCCAAGTTCAGAGCAATGTTTTAGGGAACAATAGACATGTGCCAGTTTTTACCAGCAATTGATAGATTGATAATAAACGCTAAAAATTGGTTTCTATTTATCTTTTTTATTGAGCATTAGCGTAATAGCGCATCGCATAAAAATATCGTCATCGGTCCACCAAAAAATTCTTTTGGGATTTGAACTTTAAGTTATAGTAAATCTAAAATAAAAGGAAATAAGCAAGCAAGTGGCATTATGCCCTTAGATAAAAAGAAAATTCACTCTCAGTAAATAAAAGAAAATCTTCAATGCTACATTTTATTTTACTACAGTACAGCTAAGGATACCGCTGCTGGTTCTTGAAGGTGTACATAGTTGTACTGTGGATAATAACTTGGACTTCAGGAACTCTGCAACTCTCCTGAAATAAAAAACACCCTACTGACCTCTGATCTAGTTCCTTTCGCGTTCCCTCCCGGTCCTGCGCTTCCTTTTACTTTGCTGGCATTTTTGTCCTTGCAGCGTAAGGTAACGGCACAATCCTCGGTCCGGTTTGCGCTCCTGTCAAGTGTGGTTCCAGATCCAGTATCACGCCCAGCCCGCGCGCGATCCGCTGCCGCCACATCATCCCACCCACCGTTCCGCTGCCGCCACCCACCGTGGACAGCAGTGACAGACGCACAAAGGCCATCGTTGGCTGGTCCTTTGTTTGTTTGATGCATACAGTGGGTGTTGTTGTTGTGGTTGACCGCATTGGGGGTTGAAATGTTTTTTTTTTTTGCAGTTCAAAAAGAAGATTGTTAGTGAGGTGGGGAAGGGGGAAGATGATGAGGAGGGAAGATGATGAGGATGAGGATGAGGAGGAGGAGGAGGAGACTTTATGAATGGAGGGTAGGAGGAAAATGGTTTGTTACCTTAGCGGTGGTAGCGGCGGAAATTTTTGACATTTGTTCTTTTTTTTGGTTTGTTTTTGTTATCGATATTTTGCAAAAAGTTATCGTGGACTTATCGCAAAATAAAGGGATTATGATAATTCACTATATTTAACTTTATTTATCGATAAAATTACCGAGGATTACCGATATTTACGGTAAACCTGTAATTATCGATATTCTATTGCTAAATACCAATTTTCACAGAAAACGGCCACTTGTCTATTGTTCCAAGTAACGCTCTAATTCTTGGGTCATGGTCCAGGTGAGCCTAAGAGACCATCTATGCCTTTCGCTTTTTGCATGACCTCCAGTTTCCCATTTACAATTTTACCAATATACGGATATTTACGGTAAACCTGTAATTATCGATATTCTATTGCTAAATACCAATTTTCACAGAAAACGGCCACTTGTCTATTGTTCCAAGTAACGCTCTAATTCTTGGGTCATGGTCCAGGTGAGCCTAAGAGACCATCTATGCCTTTCGCTTTTTGCATGACCTCCAGTTTCCCATTTACAATTTTACCAATATACGGATATTTACGGTAAACCTGTAATTATCGATATTCTATTGCTAAATACCAATTTTCACAGAAAACGGCCACTTGTCTATTGTTCCAAGTAACGCTCTAATTCTTGGGTCATGGTCCAGGTGAGCCTAAGAGACCATCTATGCCTTTCGCTTTTTGCATGACCTCCAGTTTCCCATTTACAATTTTACCAATATACGCGGACATTGTTTCATGGTCAAAGTATACATTGAATTTTTCAACCAGAAATTTCCAGATGGATACAAGATTTTCTGTCAAATTGGGTAAATGTTTGAGAATCAAGGAATGGTTATTTGTTTTGTCTAACAGAGGGTTAGTTTGCTAAGGAAGGAATAGTAGTGAGTTGCTTTAATGTATGCTCGACAAACAACCAAACCTGAACCAATCACTGTGTTCTGGGGTCTCAAAAACAATAAAGGCAATAGGTTTTTCTTCTTTTGTCTTGGCAAAATGGACATGTTTTGCGTCTTTGAAGTGGGCTTGGATCATTGCCGCAGTGGTGCCATTTTCGAAGCCAGTGACAAACAGTCTGAGAAGGTCAATGTCTGGCTTCGGCCAGCCTTATACTCCTGCTCACATTATGAATTCTTTTCAAGAATTGAGGTCCAACCAAATTCGTTATGCTCATCAAGCCTTACATCTTTCTTAAGTTACAATAAAAACCCATTTAATTAAAAGCCAAAAAGGTTCTCGCAATCATGAGTTCTCGAAGGGTTGCCCCCCTGTTTTGTCAGGTCCAATGGGATTTGTCCAATGGCTTGGGCACCGTCAACGCAAGCTAGAATACCCTTTTTTCGAAAATAAGACGACAACTGCTCGAAAGGTAAGATAACTGATGGAAGTGAGACTATAGCGTCGTATACAGCCAATACAATTTCTTTTCCGGATTCCTCTTCTGCATTGACGGCCTCTTCCACGTTCTTAAGAAGGTCTTTTTCACTTATTGGATAATGCACCTTCATTTCCAAGATTTCGAAGCCGTCATTCAACGCAGTGTATTTGACGGCTCCGTAAACGTGAGTGTAAGTGCTGGACATGATGAATATCTTTTGTTTTTTGGTTGAAGGGAACTTTCCCTGACCTCTCAAAATCTGACGACGAAGTAATAAGAAACAAAAAGATGAATTCACACAAGCAGTCCAAATTTGACTCACTTGCTTCAAACTCTTGAGAACTGAATTTACACCTGTCAAAGTGTTTCCAACAAACACAATGTCGTCCACATTCTTCAAGCCAAGTATTCTTGCCACTGGCTCCAACGCTCGGTCAAGCTCTTGATAATATTCATAATTGTAAAATAAGTCCGGGTTTCGTTCGATTCTTGCGAGCCAGTTGGTTCTAACGTCTTGAACAATTTTGGGGATGGCTCCAAATGATCCGTTGTTCATAAGAGTGTAGCCCTCTTCCATACAGAAGAGAGCCTTCATTTCAGGCGATCCGAATGCAGAAAGGTCAGCCATCGATGGAACTTTCTTTCAAATGAGTTGAGTCTGTTGAAATACATTTTGATACCCACGAATCTGCCACAAATCACACGATATTGGATTCGAAATCATATCCGCCACAATTTGGGGTTTGGGGAACATCACACGAATATATTCAGCCAATCGTTTAATTAATGGATAAAAGTTCTCAGTGCTTCACATATTTTATAATTAAAATGACAGTTTCCTTCTTTGACCGCCTCAGACTCCGCGCACCAAGCAGATCAAACCAACTCAGTGATTTAAAGAGCAGATTTTTCAATCGCCGAAGAGACTTCTCTGATTCTAATGAAGTATGCGTGGTGGGTGCAAACAAAACTTTGGCAGTTTGGCTAAAAACGTTTTGACAGCCGCAGCAGGCAATCCAGTCTTTAAGCGTCGCCGATTTGGACCCAGTGGTAGGATCTCCTGGCTTTAACCGAACCAACTATCAACATTGAAAACAACAGACACCAAACCAAAGTTACCATACCGAAGCCAACCAACCACAAGAAAAGCGACAGATTTCGATCTCCGAAGAACCTGCGTTGCCAGCTTTGGGTATTCGGCTTTCGCATCTCGAAACCTGGATCACTAATGCTGGTGGACGTGGGTCATTTAGCGGCTTGTCGACCTTACAAGCATATATCGGCTTTATGAAAACAGCTGAAAGCGGAGCCTCTTATTGCGATGTCCTCAGAAAAGATTCATCAACTGCCGATATTGTTCATGATGCCAGCTGGTACATTTCGCATTCATGGTCAAGCGACTTCTTGGACACCATCGATTCTATCCAACGGTTTTTTGATTCACGTGGATACAACCGCTACAAGACAATTATTTGGTTGGATTTTTTTTCCTCATGTCCGCTTCAGGAAAGTCGAAGTGATTGTTTTAACGCCGCTGCCAATCGAATCAAGACAACTGGAAACATGGTTTTGGTTCTAAATTCATCTGTCGGTAAGACAGCAGCTTTTTTCCCTTCCATTTTCGATTTAACTGATGTATCTGTACTTCAGAGCCTGCTGTTCTCAAACGGGCGTGGTGCGTTTTTGAGTTGTGGGCTTGCCATATGGCGAATGCCAAGTTTCACATCGCAATGACTGCCGAAACTCATGAAGAATTGCTAGCATCGATTCGGGATGATCCGCGCATTTTTAGGAACAGTGTTTCAAGGCTACATTGCGAGCAAAGCGAAGCCACAAGTATCAGTGACAGAGCCAAAATCCTGGAGATAATCAAGACAACGACCGGGTTTACAGCAATGGATAAATTGATTTTGTCCTTGTTTACTTCGTGGATTGTAAAGGAATCTACACACGAAATTGCTGTTGCAGAGAGCCTACTGCCTCGCGCCTCCTTACAGCAATCTCTCTCTTTGTTGCATATGGATACTGGCGATTATGCATCAGCTCTTTTACTTCAGCAGCAGGCTCTGAGAGCCTTTCAGCAGCGGCTTGGGCCCAGCCTCACCACCTTCAAAGCCATGAACCAACTCGCCGTGATTCATATGAAGCTCAACAACATAAAGGAAGCGGGGGAGTTATTTACTGACTCCTCAAATGGAGTTATCAAGTTGGGTGGACCTGATAGTGAGGTGTTTGCTTTTGAAATTTTGCTGAACATGGCTGCGTACTTTGAGAGTCTTGCAGAATGGCCCCGAGTTGAAAAAATATTGGAATTTATTTACACGCGGCACTGTAATTTGTTTGGAATCAAGGATGAACGAACCTTGGGATCAATGGCGAGATTGGGGTTGTTTCATTGGGATCACGGTGATATCGGACGGGCTGAATCGCTTCTACTGGAAAATGTGGAATTAAATCAGAAATTATTCGGAACGGATAGTTTACAGGCAATAGAAGCCATGAATAGCTTGGCACACCTTTTCGTGTCCCGAGATCGATTGAGAGCTGTTCAACTGTTTACAGCTTGCATCAAACATCAAAAACAAACGTTTGGCGAAACACATAAAACGACATTGAACTCAATTAGCAGTCTTGGAAGCTTGTATCTCGACCTGGGAATGTTCAAGGATGCTGGGGAAATATATGTTAATACGTTCAAACTTTTGGTGGCCGAGTTTGGAGTCGATGATTTGAAAACAATCTATTGGTTTCATCAACTAGCCTGGTGCCAATATCGTTCAGGAAATACGTCAGAGGCTGAACGAATGCTTATGGAGTCGATTGAACGGGGAAATAGGCTGGGACATGCACAAGAAACTCTTAAAGCATACATTTTCCTCTCTGAGATCAAAGTTTTCAAAAACGATCAACAGAGTGCGGCGCGATTGTTGGAGGAGTGTGTCAGCAAATCCAACGATGTACTCGGGCCAACCCATACGTTCACAAAGAAAGCAAAAGTTAAATTGGAGTTGTTGCATGAGGAGACAAATTTGCCAATTCGTAAATAAACCAGCGGTTTAATATGCATCTCGCCCATGAAATAAAATGCGGGTATGCTAATAAATAACTTCATTTATAGCAACAAGACTGCAATCAAAAGAAGAGCGCTCAAATTCAAAATAACACCATTCATGACGCCACCACCTGTCGCAAAAACGAGAAATGATGTCATATTCTGCCGAAAATCTTCCCTCAATGCAGCCGCTGCTTCATTTGCGGCGCTGGTGAAACTATCTGACAACGGGGCTGGACCAAAATTGCTGAAATCGCGCCAAGTGTCCTCTTCATGCTTGACAAACTCAAATGTGCAGACAGCCTTAAACTTTGGATACTTTGCCAAGAACGCAGGATTCAGGAAAGATTCAAACCACGCATTTTTTACTTGAGCGCGTGTGAGAGTTTGGTTCGGTGTGGGGCCGTACTTTGGAAGGGAAGCCCATGTCTTGTTGACCCATGCAAAGTGATATGTTGCTCCCGTTTCTGCTACAATGAATGGTTTTCCACCGGCAGAATGTCCAGGAATTCCTTGAGGCGAAGAAAAGTACGTGTAGAATGGTTTCTTTCCCCAGCTATCTTGATAGATATCTTTTGATTCGATTCCTTGAAGCATTCCTTCGAACTTGTCATGCTGTGGAATATCGTTGGTCCACCATGGATACGCATACCCGTAAGTGTACATACTCAAACCAACCCAATCCACATATTCATCACCAGGATAGAACTAAGAAAAATTTGGTGAGTTCTATTTCTGGTTACTATACGAACACGAATACTAACTGGAAGATAAGGATCATCGTCCCTGTCAAAGATTCCATTTCCATTTGTGTCCAATTCAGAAATTCTCTGTCGACCATCAATAGTACTATTATCAGGGCTGTAGTTTTCTCCCGGATTATTAGGATCCTTGGCCCAAGGGTAGCCTGCCATGCAGTAATCAGTTGTGCAATTAATAATCGTGATGCAGTAGAAATTACCGTTTCCACTGTTGGGCGCCCAAATAAAAGCAACTTTCGCAGAATCAGCACCAAGAGCTGTCTTCCAATACGTAATACAACGTCTCCAAGCTGCAACAAAGTCCACAGGCCGCTGCCCATAAATAAACCAGGATCCATTCATTTCTGGCGCAAACCGAAAAAACACCTTCCGTCCAGCAATAATAAGAGACTTGATGCGGGCCGCCATGTCGGCGAGTTGGGCATCTATGATGTTTTTTGTTTTCAGCCTAAAGTTCAAACAAGGGAGGGGTTGCACCTGTAATTTTGTCAAGTCCTTGAAACGGATAGACAGTCAAGTAAGCGTTGGCATCTGAATTCGTTTCATTGAGTTGCTTCTGGAACTGGTCGGTGATGTTAGGTGCTGTCCAGGGCTTTACTGTTCCACTCAAGTCAATGTCGGTCTGAAAGAAGGCCAATGGTTTGTATCCAAGTCTTTGGTTGACTGAACGTAATAAAAATATCAGAATTCATCGTTTTCTTGGGTCGTAAGATTGGGAAGTAAGTTGTACCTGCACGAGGAGTATCAGAATTGTTGCGATCATACCAAGCTCCACTATTTATAGAACGGCACTTAAGTACTTGCAATCATAACAAGAGACTTTACATGAGAACTTTGCCATCAGCAGGTTCTAAGGGCGCGAGGGCAGCGGCGTGAAGGGCCAGGCAAAGCAGCGCTGGAATGGCAACAAGCATGCGGATTTCGTCAAATAAAATATAAATAGTTGAACAACATTTCGTGGCGGACCGTTTTAACTTAAGTTCGCTAATAAATTCGTTTATCTTTAATAAATGTACCTGAAGACCTAAAAATCCGAGAAATACTGCATCAATCGTATGCCTGATGCCATATATTCACTTCATTGCTATACCAACAAGTTCATCAACCCCTACAGCCCCCCAGCTGCCTTCGGAGTCACCCACAGCACCACCATTATAAACAAACACAACCCCCTCATCCACATAAAATAGAACACCCTTCCCTTTCCGAACCCCAACATCTCCTTTCTCCAACTTGTAAACCGGTTTCCCACTCCCATGACTCCGCCCAGTAGGTAGTAGAACCAAGCCAACCTGCCCCGCCGTCCTCTCCACCAACTCCAAAAACCCAACCGCAACTTCTTTCCTCCGAACCAAATCCGGTTTACCCGTAACTTCCTTCTCCCCACCACGTCTCTTTCCATGATGTTGCTGCTGCTGGTGGTGGTGATGATAAACATCGCCCCGCTCGGCCATGGGAACAAGTTTCGGCACTGTCCCCAACCCTTCCCCTTCCCCTCCAGCCAAAGCCCGATTCATCAAATCAAGACCCACCTTCCAACCCTCTTGAACTCCACTCCATTCCTGCACGTCCTCCGGGAACACTCCCTTCCACGCCAAATACCATCGACTCACTTCATCAAAACTCACATTCGGACTCCCCAACCATAACCAACACACTTGGATCCATTTCGGGAAGAATTCAGTCTCGAGCAAGTGTTGAAATACTGGCTGTGGAAACATGTGGCGCCATTCCAGCACGGATTCAAGGGGTTTCATGTCCTGGGCTGCTGGGTTCACTGTGAATTCAATCCGTAGTGTAGATACAAGTTTTGGAAGGATTGATTTGTTGAGCAAGGTGTCCATTGTTTTCGAGGATAGGACTTGTTTCCAAGGTTGGAGGAGGGGAAGGACGGTGGAGTTGTTCAGGAGGGGGTGGAATTCAGAAAGATGTAGAGAGAGTTTGTTTTTGATGGGTTCGGCGAGCTTTGGGAGGAATTGAGATTGGAGGATGGGAAGCCAGGGGAAGAGCCATTGATGGGGACGGAGGTCGTTGTTGTGGGAGGCTCTTGGATCCCATTCTGAGATGGAAGATAGAAGTTTAGGGAGAATGAGTTGGTTTATAATGTTGTTATGCATCCATGGTGGGAGAAGGTGGGGTGCAGATGGATTTGCAAGTTCAGGTAGACCGCCATTGACAATAATCTCTGGTGTTGGCGACGATGGATACCATGCTTCGATAAGTGTTATGCAGGGGTCGGGATTGAGCGGATCCCAGTTGTTGCTGATGAAAGTTGATCAGTGAGTAAACAATTAACCTATAGAAATATAACACTCACTTCAGATCTTGGCGGACTTTTGGGAGCCAAATATTATACATCGTACTTTCAAAGGGAGTCATTGACCGTAAATTATCAGATGACTCCATTCTTCGATTGCCATCTGCGGACTTCACAGAAAAACGAAACAGCTTCCTCCATTTACGGAAGCTATCCAACCCAAAAAGAGGGTCTTGCAACGGCGACCAATCAAGAAGCATTCGCTTAATCAAAGGCGCCATCGCCCCAACGACAAGAGAATCCAGTCGATGCTCCACATACTCATCAAAGTAATCTGTCTGTATCCGTTGGAACAAGGACGAAAACGCTGAATCAATTTCATCCGAAGAAATGACACCCCCACTTCCACGCAGCATTACACTTTTTTCCAGCCGTTTCCCTTCCTCCACGACTTTTTGTGCCAACTCAATCACTTGCGCCAGCCTCACTCGCTTAGCTCCCAACATCTCAACGCGCTTCTTCATAGCATCAATTTCTTGATCCGCTCGGGCCAGGTTCTTGTTTTCCAGAGCCAGCGCTTTAGATAGCCGCATTAAATCAATTTCCGATTCAGAAGCCATTGTCCGAACGTTATACCGCAGTTCTACTAAATGAGAAGCAGCTTCCCTCAAGGCAGCAATTTGTGCACCACTCGCCAATTCCGCCATATTATTGAGTTCCCTGGCTTGAGCTCCAGTCATATCAATGATTTTGGTTTTTTGAGAGGCAATCCCAACACCACCAACCGCAGCGCCGCTAGCATCCTGAATCAGTTCCTCCGCAGTTTTATAAGAAACTTTTCCCTTCCGCTTCCCAGGACCCCGCTTCCACTGATCCACATCTACTTTCACGTCCTTTTTAGATTTCGATTTCTTATCCTCAACAACGGCATCATCATCCTCATCCGAATCCGGTTCTCCCCCCCTCTCAGCACGCTTCATCTGCTGCTCCAACTTGACAGTCTGTGTCCGTTCATCGAATCCACGATGCCCCAACCCCATTTTCTGAGGCCGCAGTTTCACGTCAATCGGATTCACGATTCCTTGTCCTTCTTTCCCCAATCCGCTTCCCTTCTTGTATCCCATCTTGAGAAGGAATCCGAGTCCTTTCCCTTCCTTGTCGAATTTCATAAAGTCCTTGTCTGGGGTGGGGTTGAGTCTGAGGGAGTTGGAGGTGGGTTGTTTTTGACGGGCGTCTAGGATTATGGGGGCGGGTTTTTTTGGTGGGGGTTGGGATGTATTGTTGGGGTTTGGTTTGGTGCTTGGTGATGCGGTTGCTGGTGTTTGTTTTGAGGATGATGCGCCGAGTCCTGCACGCGATGACGAGGAAGATGATGAAGCAGGTCCGAATCCAAGACCACCACCAGTGTTATTCGAGTTGTTGCTGCTAAAGTTGTTGAATCCGAGACCCATTCCCATTTGAGGCCTCTCGTTTGCCTCTTGCTCGTCATTTTCTTCTTCTTGTCTGTTCCTTGGCTCTCTTTTAAATTCGTCGGCACTGTCGTTGCTTGGTTGATCCACGTCTATCATGTCTTCCACGACTTCACCGTCACTACCATCACCACCGCCTCCGCCATCATCGTCTGAAGATGATTCAGAATCCACAGTTTCAGTCTTGACGAACGCAATCCCGCCGGAAACAGAGGTACGACTACGGAACCCGCCTTTTCCACCACCAAAGTCATCGCCATCGGCTTCATTAAAGATCCCAAGAGCAGCGTCTTCTTTAGTAAATCTCTTCCTCGGTCGTTTATCTTTTTTTTTTTTTAAGAGGGGTGTTACACTGCTGAAAAGAAACATACTTGAAAGACAAAAAAACTCACTTTGAAACAGTCGCGCTTCTTCTCGTTCATCTGCATCTAATCCATCGAATCCGTCGTCATTGTCAGAGTCTGCATCGGATGAATCGTAATCATCTTCAAAGTGTTTTGCTTTTCGCCGTCCCATGTTTTTATTATTTTATGAAAAATTAAAGAATAAAGAGGAGGTAGAAGAAGGTAGAGTATTCTCTTCTTTCGACAGTAAATACCTAATTCTTTTTTTTTTTAACTTTTCAATCAAAAGTGCAGAAAAAAAACTCGATTCTCTCATTACTCGAATCGCTTGAAACGTAATAGAAAAAAAAAGTTTAAAAAAAAAAAAAAAAACCAACATGACCATCGAAGAACCCGCAATCTCAATCCCCGACCAAGAATACACCCGCCTCCAAGACCTCCTCCTCTCCCCAACCGTCCCCCTCAAATCCCGGTTCCGAGCCCTGTTTACCCTCAAAAGCGTCAAATCAGATCGTGCCGTTGACATTATCGCCAAAGCCTTCACAGACCCTTCTGCGCTGTTGCGTCATGAATTGGCCTATGTGTTGGGACAAATGAAGAACCCGCATGCGATTGGCGTGCTGGCGGAGGTGTTGGCGAGGAAGAGTGAGGATTGTATGGTTCGACATGAGGTAAAACAAAGGGAGTTGTTGTTTCAAAACCAGACCCCCCCATCTCATTCATTTTCTCTTTTCTACTTGAAAAAGGCTGCTGAAGCAATCGGCGCAATCGGTCAAGAATCCTCCCTCTCGATCCTCGAACAATACAAAACAATCGACCAAGAACCATCCCGAGTCGTTCGAGAAACCGTTGAACTCGCAATCGAACGCATCCACTACGAAACAAACAAAAAGAAAGCAGCCCTATCATCATCATCCGAAGAGGAACAAAACCCAGGATATTCATCCATAGACCCAGCCCCCGCCTTGGAAACAACAATCACAAAACCAAGCGAATCAGAAGGCTCCAAGATCAAGAAAATGAGCACCAAGGAAGTCGGCGCGATTCTGTTGAACCCAGAGTTGCCGCTGTTTATGCGGTATAAGGCAATGTTTGCGTTACGGAACCGGGGGGATACGGAATCGGTTTTGGAGTTGGCGAAGGGTTTCGGGGATGATTCTGCCTTGTTTCGACATGAGATTGGTTTGTTTTTGTTTGTTTTTTGTTTTTTCCCGGTCATCAATCTGCTCAACTTTTTTTCCTTAGCCTATGTATTTGGACAAATGCAACACATTGCCAGTGTCCCATCTCTAATCGAAACGCTCTCGAAACCCGATGAAGAAGCCATGGTACGCCATGAAGCGGCGGAAGCGCTTGGATCCATTGCCACGCCCGAATGCTTCCAAGTATTGGAAAAATTCAAAACGGATGCTGCACAGGTTGTCAAAGACTCGTGTGTGATTGGCTTGGACATGGCCGAGTTTGAAGCGAGTGGGGAGTTTCAGTATGCTGAGAAGGTGGAAACTGTGGCGGATATGAAGGGGGAAACTCGCGTGGAGGCTTGAAAAAGACTTTATATACGTCTATTATTTTGGGAAGAGAGAGAGAGAGAGAGGAGTACTAATACAAAAACATGAGGTCCACTTTTTCATATGATATCCGCTCCAAGCAAAAGAAAAAAAAAAAAAACTCAAAGATCCCGCCTATTCCTAGCCAAGAGCAAAAACATAACCTTCCGCATCCTCTCCCTCTTCTTCAAATCCCCCACTTCCTTCTTCAACTCCAAATTCTCCTTCTCCAGCTTCTCAATCGCACCTTCAGCCGTCTCACTCACTGTCAAAATCACTGCATCCATGACTCTCACAACGCGCCAGGCCCTCGTGACAATCAAGAGCGAAAACACCGTCTCTGCCCATCCTTCCAATGTGAATTCAAAGATGAGGGAGACGAGGACGATGATGGCGTCGAGCAAGTGTAATTTGTGGTGGAGAAAGTATTGGACACCTGAAGCGTAGAAACGGAGCGCGATTTCGATTGCAAAGATGAAGAGGATTGTTGTGGATGTGGAGCCGAGGAGTTCAAGTAACGAGGATGATGCGGTGGTTGTGCTGGTGGTGGTACTAGAGATGCCTTCGACGGTTCCAGGGGGAGTGATAGCGGGGCATTGATCGTTGAGTGTGAAAACAATCTCGGCAAAGACAATCAACATGTCAATGAGTGTGAGTGCAAGGATCGTCCAGTGCATTGTGTGGGAGTCGAGGAACTGTGCAATTTGGTGCTTCAATTCGGTGGTTGATGTTGATGATGGAGACTGAGAGGCATGATTATCGGTGTGATTATTCTCTTTGTGGGGGGAAGGAATGGGATCGTCTTTTGTTGTTGTTGTTGTTGTTACTGGACTGTTTTCAAGGAGTGGTTGGGATTCGAATGTGCGATCGGATTCAGGAGAGGTTTCGAAAGACATTGTTGGAATAGAAGAGGTGTTTCGAGGTGCGTTAAAAACAAATGAGGCCAAAAGAACTGTGAAGGCGAATGAAAGGTCTGGCAAGCTGGGCATCAAAAAAAAGGGAACCACCCAATTTAGAGACGACGACAAAAAGGGTTCTACAACGTCAAAACACTCAACACGTTTTTCGTTTTCTTGTAAACTTCTTATTCCGTGTTTATCCATTGTTTATCAATCGCCCTTTTTTTGTGGGGAAGGGACCATGTGTGCATAATGTGTTATGATGATCAACCATTGTTACTTTTTTCGATCTACTCGATTGATCAAGTCACTGTAACATTAGGAATCGTGATGATATCTGTTTGCTAGTTGATTGTAAAAACACGATGACGAATTTGACCAATATATATAAGAGGTCTCAAGTTGACAAATACATCTATTTTTGGAAATTGGTCTTTTATCACCACCTCCTTTGCATTCCCGGGTGCACTTGAGAAAGGCTTCCATTTGGATCAAGGCTGAGTATGTCTCTTTAACTGTGTCGCCCGACAGCGCCCCTGTTGGCGCTGGTACCTATACCGTCAAAAGAGAAAGCGTGGAGCTGATTTGTAAAAAAATTTGTTGGAAGGTGAAACAATCCCATTTCTTTCTCTCTTCAAATCGACACTGTCCTTCTCCGCCGCCGCCGCCAGTAGTCCCGCATTTGAATCGATTAGCGCAGAGAAAGAGAGCGACGTAGAGAGAGAGTGTGTTGATCGAACAGCATCAAACAGCATCAAACCACTTCAGACATCAGACAACATCAAACCACTTCAGACTTCAGACATGAACAGCCGGCTCGCACTCAACCCGCTCGCGCAGCTCGCGGTGTCGCTGCCTTTGCGGCCGATGCTGCAGCGGCTGCCCGGGGTGTGGCTCGTGTTTGTGGTGCTGCTCGGGCTCGTCGGGCCGGCGCACTTCCCGTTCGCCTTCGCGGCGTACGCGCTGCTGCTGCACGTGCTGTCGCTCAACGCGGCGGCGCGCGTGGCGTTCGGCGCCTTCTGCGCGCTGCGCGGCGCGACAAGGCACTCGTTCGAAGACTGGGCCGCCCGCTTCCAGGCCGCCACCGGCTTCGCGCGCGGCGACCTGCGCGCGGACCTGCCCTTCGACGACGTTGCACACGTCATCATCATCCCGGGCTACAAGGAGAACATGGACACGTGGTGCGAGACGCTCGACATTCTGGCGTCGCACAGTCTGGCCCTGAGCCAGTACAAGGTGCTGTTCTGTTCTGTTCTTTCTTTCTTTCTTTTCTTTCTTTCTTTTCTCTCTTTCTTTTTTATCTCATCAAATCTACCCAAAAGATCTGTCTCGCAATGGAGGCTGCTGAAAAAGACTGCGAAACAAAAGCAATGGCTTTGGTTTCTAGATACATTGACTCATTTCTTCAAATCGTTTATACCATCCATCCCAGAGGTATCGATGGTGAAACGGCTGGAAAACATTCAAATGTCTCTTGGGCCGCTAGGCAAATGACGAGGAAATCGAAATCTGTTAAAACGGATTTGATTACTGTCATGGATTGTGATACCGCTTTTGCTGAGGATTATTTTACCGCTATTACTTTTCATTTTGCTGTCGCTGATAAGGATTCAAGGATTCTTCAGTTGTTTGCTCCTGGGACTGTTTTTGATCGGTAAATGATTTTATTCTATATCGCCGAAGGCGATGAATCCTACCGCCGTAGGCGGTCTGTTCCGCCGAAGGCGGTAATTTCTTTTCTTTTTATCCTACCGCCGAAGGCGGTGATTTCTTCTTTTTTTCCTATTCATTTCGCCTTCGGCGAAGTATTCTTTTTTCATTCTCTTCTCTTCATTTCGCCTTCGGCGATACATCTAGTCTTCCAAAAAACTCATACAACAAACAACACAATACAGAAACGCAGACGAAGTGCCAGTGTTTGTACGACTCTCAGACATGCTATGGAGTGCAGGTGTCATGGGAAACTATGTCCCCTTCTCTCCAATCACAATCCCATGCTCCGCCTACTCCCTGTCCATGGAACTCGCTCAAGCCGTAAACTTTTGGGACGTTGGACCAGAAGGAATGGGCGAAGACATGCACATGTTCCTCAAATGTTTCTTTGCTACCGAAGGCCGCATCAAAGTCACTCCAATCTATTCTCCGGCCTCATGTCTCAATATCGTTGGTGCTCCTGGAAGTGGAATGTACGGATACATGATGGCTCGATATGGTCAAGCCAAACGACACATGTGGGGAGGAATCGATGATGGATATGCACTGCGGAAAGCGTTACTCGGAATTGTTGCCCCTGGATACGACAATGTAATCATTGGACGCAAACAACGGACATCAGACGCCAAAAACAAAAACACTCCCGCCGCAGTCGACGAAGACATGCAATTCGATCTCTACAAACTCATGATTCTATTCCACCGACTCGCAGAGGCCCACATTGTCGGTGGACACATGTTTATCTTGATCATCATGACGGGATTATTGGTCCCCCTCGGCCCAAACCCATCCGATTTATCAATCTCATACTGGCAAGCAATCACGGATGAAGCCGTCCACCCCATCGTCATCCTCGCCTGCAACATTTGCGGATACATTCGAATCACATCCCTCCTCACAGTCATTGCGTGCGCCTACTACTACGAACAATACCAAAGATGGGTCGGAAACACGCGATGGAAGCTCTCAAAAATGGGCGACTCACAACCCTTAACAACCGAACAATCCCAATACGTGAATGGAATCCACATTGGCGTCGGGAAGCGAGTACAACACTTGGGTCGCCGTGCTGAACTCGAAACAGTGCGGACCCGGTGGAATTACCTGGACTGGTTCGCGATCCCCATCACGGGTCTCTTTTACCAAGCGTTACCGCAGATCCAAACCCAAATCATGCAGTTGTGGACGGACCGGTTAGACTATGTTGTTGCGGCGCGGCCGACGCTCAAGAACCATCCTGCTTCGCATCCTGTTCCGGAGGAACCGGGGATTGTTCATGTGTTTGGTGGGCATGAGAGGATGCCGGGGGAGCCGTTGTCGGTTGCGATTCCGCCGCTGGATATGGATGATGTGGAGACGTTGGTTAGTACGCGGGTTGAGCATGGACCAGATGAAATCCTTGTTTTGCAAGGATTGAAGGCGCATCGGTTGGATAAATCAAACAGCAACATGCACTTGTCATCTACAACAACTTCTTCGACTGCCGCATCAACAACTACAACAACGTCTACAACAACACCGCCACAACAACTCCAAGTACCACTCCACTTGAACGGAAACGGAAACGGCAACGGAAACAGCAAATACGCATCCCACCATTCACATACAAACTCGTTTTCATCAAGCACAGACTTTGTGAGTGATGCGTCAACGTTATCGTTCCCAACGTCTCCGAGGATGGGTTTCGTGCAACAGCCGCCGGCGCCGTTTGTGTCTCAAGGGAGTCCGATGTTGAAATCGTATGGACAGCATCATCTGGCGCACCATCAACAACAACAACAGTCACAGCACCAACACCAGCCAGACCGGAATTTCAGTCAAAACACGTATTTTGATTCAACGTCTTCAAAAGACGATGAATTTACGGCGTGGGATGATCATGAAGAGGATTCAGATGTTGTGATTTCATAAAGAAGAGAGAGTTGGGGAGGGAGGAGCAGCTCTTTTTTCCTTCTTTTTTTTTCTTTCTTCTTTTTCTTTGCTTGGGGGTGTGTGAATAATTTTTTGTCTCACTCTTTTTTTTTTTCTTTTTTTTCGTGTCGTTTAATTTTTTTTTTTTTGGTTGGTTCCTTTGCATGAAAAAGAAACGTGAAATAACAGAATTAATTTAAAAAAGTATATTATACTGTATGAAGTAATTGCTTTGAGGTGACCCCTTTTTTCTCCTTCTTTTTTCTTGGCAGGGGATTTCAGAAATGCACCCCTTTTATTACAGGATACCAGACTGTCGGATAATTAAAGTTGAAGCCTGAAGAACTTTTTAATAAAATAGGAATAAAATGTAATTGTTTTTGTACTTAAGGAAACCTGTGTGGTTTCCGGTCGGTGAGTATACGTTAGTAATTAGAACCTTGGCTATGCCTCCATAAGTAGGAGTTGTCCATCTGACCAGAGTAGAAAGACTTTAGCAACTTTGAAAGAAGGTAAGGTGGTACTGGTGACATATGGCAGACAGACCAACGTCAAGGCAAAGTAGAGGGCAAAAAAAGCTGATGCATCCAAGAATCTGAAGTACGATAATCCCTGCAGCGCTGTGTTTTTGCAGCAGAGACAAGTGGGCTTTTTTTTTGCAGAGTGTCCATTACTGTGTGTAAAACACCATCCACTTTGGGGACAAAGTTTGTATTCAACAACTGACACTTCTGTCTTATTTCACATGATTTTGAGCTGTCGAATGGAGGCATGTCCTTTTCAACTTTGGCTATTACAGCCAATCCAAGGACCAGGTGTGCTGATTTGGCAAATCAAGGGGGCACATGGAATCTCATCTCTTGTTTGAACAGAGCCTTTTTTTTTTGGCAGCACTATCCAAGGGGATTGTACCCGTTGCTTGGATCATCTTCGCGGCAGAATGCAACATTCTTTTCAGCGGCAGACAACCTTTTTTGTCTTATCTCTTCATTGCCCACCCCAACACTTTCATATTCTCCAACAACTGCTCTCTGTTAATAACATATATTTAGATGCAATTGCTATGAAATCCAGTAAAAGTTTAACTCACCAATTTAATGCACAGCTCTTGGTCACTGGGATTTTTCGATATTCGCAAACTCCTATTGCGGCAAGTTTTTTGATGGTAGTTTGGTAGTGAATTTTTTGTTTGAATGCCCTATAGTTTTTTTTTAAAAGTGTGGGAACTTTTGTAATTTTGGGATGTATGAGTTTCGGAAGTTTGTAAATTTTGGGAAGTATAGGAGGGGAAAGGGGATTTGAAGTTGAATGATTTATTTTTTTTTAATAAGAAGTTTGGTTGGGTTGGTTGGGGTCTGAAGATAAACTAGTTTATTTTCAGGGGTTCATCAACAAATCACTTGTTTTTCTCACACCAATTGACTCCACCTCTTCTTTGGCAAACTCTTACATAACTGTCAATGGTGGATCCTGACACCCTAACATTAAGTATTTCCTGGAACATCCCGGAAACCTGTATTAGTGATGCCTTGCTCCGCTTCCTTGTTGCTGCTGCTGCTGTCTGTATAATCCAGCATCCTGGCTCAAAAGGTGAATACAGAATTAAAGTTATAGGTGTCAAAACAAATTGCATTCACCAAACCCCCGAAAATGAGGTGACTTATTACTGAGTCCTGACATTATGTTGGCCAACAGGCAAGTAACTTTCAAAGCATGTCAGCCCCACTTGTTGTAAGAACAAATCCAAACTCACCTTAGTAACTTACAATGCTAACAAACAATTATTCGCTACAACTGCAGGCCAAATTTTCCGCTCAATAGCTTGCAACCACTGAGTCACAAAGTGTAGCAAACACTAAATTTGAGAAGGCTGCTGCGGCGCTTGAAAATGCTGAAGTGGCCTTCAATAATGAGGGCCATACAGCTGCTGCAAAAGAAGTTTTGACTTTGAAAGAGCTTTCAACCTAACTTGAAGAGACTTATATTACTGAAACTACATTTTTAGTGAGTGGGGCTTCCTTCTTTTCTTCAAATTTCAAACTTGTGACATTGACTCTTGCAAAGTCCATACACATCACCCAGGCAGAAGCAGAAGTGATGCCCTTTGTGAGGCTTTTGATATAGTGGTAGTTGTTTTAAGAACTATTTTTAAAATTTTAGAGAATCGTTGTTGAAGAGTATGAGGAGTTAGTTGCAAAAGGTCAGAAGGGTTTGGCTTGAGGGTGACGGCGCTGCTACGTCAAGTGCAGACAAGTCAAGTACATCGACACGTCATCTTAAGGGATTGTGGCATCTCTTTGCCAATCACATCCAAATGCAAACTATGGAGCAAGTTGAGCGCAAGCTCAAGACAACACCTGGATTGGCTATGATAGCCAAAGTCCAAAAGGAAATGTCTGCACTGGAACTGTTCTATGATCCAGGGAGCTTTGGCAACAGCTCAAAACCTTTGGATAAAGGCAAAGGCCGCTTGACACAGTGACGTTACAATTATAATAAACATCAATGAACACTTAAATAATATGTAATTATTTCCGATATCATTATTCATTTATCATTCTCCAACTGTTGGCAAGCCGCCTGTCTCCACATTTTCATCAGCCACTGTTACGTAACTACCCATGGTAGATCCTGAGGACCTCGTACCAAGTTTAGAAGCACCGTAGGCAATGGAACTAGCGCCAGAAGCACTACTCAAGCCATCATGTGCACGCACTGTATCACGGAAACCATCGCCGGGAACATATTGGTCGTGTATCGCTTGCTGATTTTGCCCATATAATCCAGCATCATGGCTCAACTTCCTTAACCTCCGAAAACTGACACCCAACTCCTCACTCTGTTGCTGGACATTTACCAACGGCAGATTCACAGGCCCGCCACTGTTTCCGTTTCCTCCTTCTACAGTAATTGCACCTCCCGCAGCAGGGAAATGGTAAAAGTGATGATGGTGATGGTAATGATGATGCTTTGAGCGATGCGATTTACTACTGCTGCCATTCAAGCTACTACTTGTATCCAAATGAAAACTGCTCGTCGCGCTTGAAATAGATCCTGTGGGTCGCTGGGTCATCGGGATTTCCAGACCCGAGAAGAAGGGACTGTAGAGTGTGCTTTCTCCTGTGGTGCCACTGCTACCGCCGCCGAATCCACCGCCTGGTACAGTTGCGCTCGATGGAGACACTTCCCGTGTCAAGGTGCTTTCGTTCAGAGAAACAACGCTGCTATTGCGTTTGAGATTGGATCCAGGTGCGCTCGCGATGGAGCGTGTTTTGCCGCTGTTTGGACGGTGTATTGGTTCCACGTTTTTGGGGTTTCGACGAGATTGGAAGTCATTCCATGATAGGTTGTCATCGGATTCGTACAGTCTGTTCGGTGTTATTGGGCTGTTGAAATCGTTTTGTTGTTGTTGATGAGATTGTTGCTGGGGTTGCTGAAACGACTGGTACTGTTGTGGTGGCTGCTCAAATTGATTATTGTATCGGTTGCTTGGATCGCGCTGGAGCGGAATATTGTCAAAGTCAGAAATCAAGAATTGAGGGGTGCTGATTCTTAGCGAAGGAAAGAAGGAGGAACTGCTGTTTGTAGTAGCGTATTCTTGAGAGTAACCATCATCAATAAGTTCCTCGACGGGTGCTGGTGGAGTTGCCGCCATTCGTAGAAACTCGGACTTCATTGTTTCGTTTGATGCTCGCTTCCGTAATCCAAATAGCTTAGAAGTCGTTCCTCCCGTAGAAGGCGAAATTGACCGCGAGTCCGCGCCATTGTTGAACGACTTGAGGAAGTTGCCACTCTTAGATTTTGTTTGCCACTTAAATCGAGATAAGACGTTTCTGTCCCAAGAAGTGCTCTAAAAAAACACATTTAGCTTAAGTGCAGGATTTGAAGTAAGTTCAAACCTGGTCACTAGAACGACTGTGATGATCGTCAACATCCAACCAATTCTGGGAATCGTCCTCAACATTGACTGAAACAACAGGGACCTTAACACCACTACTTGCACTCTGGCCGCCGTTTGATTCATCAGTTTTTGCGACCGCTTTTGCATAGGAAATCGATGGAGTTTTCGGCTTACTCCAGAATAACTTAGAGCCACTTGTGTTTGATGAAGCAATCGACCCAGTTCCGCCATCCACATGATTGGAATCCACACTGGCGCGCCGTGTATCTGAAGCTTTGATTTGAGGCTGCTTTGTTGCTGCCGCTTTGCCTTTTTTTGACTGTGTTGGGCTCTTCGGAGCCTGGTTGGCATTGGCGGTTGATGGCCAGAATCTCGACGGCTCCTTTACTTTCTCAGTCTTTTCAATAGCTGTTGCAGTAGTAGTGCTAGCTCCGGCATTCGCTGCCGCGGAAGCCTTCTTTTTATCAGATTTCTTTGAAACTTTTGGTAGTCCCAAAGTAGGAACAGAGGCCAACAAATCAGTAACTCGATTTGAAGTATCCGAATCCTCCCTTTTCACCAATGGATCAGTGTCAGCGCCACGGTTCGCAGCGCTACTTGCCGAGGACTTCATGGGCCAAAATCCTTTCATAACGGTGCTCACGGGACTTGGCATTGCAATAGGCGAGTTTGGAGCAGCATTGCTTGAGTTACTTGAAGAATTTGTATTTCCTGAAGTTGAAATCGCCCCCATTGCAACAGCACCGACCAAATCTGAATTCGATCTTCGTTTGAACAAACTGAGTTTGGGCAAAAGACTGGATCCAGCTGCAGTAATTGCGGATGAGGTGGATGCCGATGTTCCTATTGCTGCGTGATCCTGCAACTCGTGAATACTCGCAGGGCGTGAAAATGAACGTCTCCAAAAAGGAACACCTGAAGCTGATGTCCCATGTGAATTTGATCCTTTCGTTTCGCTGGACTCGCTTTCATCTTCATCTCTCAACTTAACCACTTGTTCAAATTCTCGTTGTGTTGTTGAGATGCTCGTTTTTGATATTCCACTTTTGAAACTTTTTTGGTCGGCAGAGTCGTCGGGAGTTGTATTTGATACCGATGGTTTCGGAGGCTGGGAGTCAAGATGGATATTTGGTGGAGGTGGAGAAATTGTTATTGGTGGGGAATACGTTGTTGACGGTTGTGTTGCTGAAGAGTTTCTCGATGGAAACGTGAAGGTTGGGTTGCTTGTGGAAACAGGAATTCCATCTTCCGACTGGACTACAGGATTAGAGACTGTAAATTCCCTATTTTGTCTGCTTCGTGGACTATTGTTTGACGGCATGGGCATCAAATCAGGATTAATTGCATCCGACAAATAGTCAGAATTTCCATTAACTGTGTTAAATGTTTAGATGCACGTGTGAAATAGAAAAATCCATGCACGCAAAGCGTTGACGTACCATCGAAGTCTGATTGGTCGTCGGAAAGATGTGACTGCAGATAGTGTGGTTGGGGTGAATAATGCCCCCGTCTGCCGCCAACTGATCGTGAGCCCTTGGATGTATTGTAATACTTGAAATGGCGAACTGGAGGCGTCCTGGGCAGGGGCGGGGCAGAATCCGAAGCTGTAGACGCTGTCGAAACTCGTCTATGTTGTGGAGGGCTTGGAGGAATAGTCAAATGTGATTGCCGAGATTGAGATTGAGGTTGCTGATGACGGGGGGTATTCCTGTGTCGAAGCGTTGAAGGGGATGGCGGTTGTTGCTGTTGTGGTTGGCGAAGCTGTCTCTCCAATTGATCGTCAGAATGCAAGTCTGCTGAGATTGAGTTGTTTCGGATGATTCTTGCTTTCAGCGGCGAGGGAATATGTTGGGTCCGAGACGCCTGGAGGGTTGGTTGATGAGCTGTGTGGCGATGTGGTTGAAACTTGTACGTACCTTCTTTGCAGCTTTTGCCACAGACAACACATATCTTCGAATCAGATACCCCAAATAGAGAGTAGCTGCAATAATCAACACCACGAATCTTTCAGCGCCAGGTTCATCCAAAGGAGCAGTCTCAATATTAGCCTTCTGGCTGTGGCTGTAATCGTTAGATCGCGAGGACAAAGGAAGAACGGGATCAAAGAAGGATGAGGCTGGATCTGCATTCGGGCAGTAGCATTGGGACGATGACGACATAATGTAAGTGAAACAGCAGAGTCTCTCGCCCAATTTCAACAGAGTTTCAAACGATCAGTTAAATATTGCAGTTTATTGATTCTTCTTTTTAGCCCCACTTTCTTCCGTCTGCTTTTTGGATTTAAATAAATCCACGATTGGTTGGACGAGGCGGTTGATTGGTGCTGCAACGGAAGGCAGCACTGCCTTTGCGATTTGATATCGGATGGGCGCTAGTGCGCGATTTGCTAAATAAGCCAAAAGCGTTATTCCGCCCTTGTCAAAAACATAGGCAAAGAAGGTGAGGTGGTACTGGCGACATAAGGCGGACGGATCAACGTCGAAGTGACGGAAGGCAAGGTACAGGGCAAAAAAGCTGATCCATCCGAGAATCTGAAGAACAATAATTCCAGCAGCGCCGTGGATTTGCAGCAGAGACGAGAGGGCTTTTTGCGGAGCGTCCATTATTGTGTTTTATTGTGAGTTTATTGGAACATCATTTTTTAACTATGCCGCCAGGTCCTCCACCACCCCCTCCTCCTCCAGCAGGAGGGGCAGTAGCCCCACCTCCACCAGCTCCAAACGCTCTATTAAAGAGTATCCAAAAAGGAACCAAATTGAAAAAGGCAGTAACTAATGACCGATCGCAACCAATCATCGAAGGTAACTACCGCCACAGGATGATATACTTATAGCGATAGATTAACTCTTTGTTATTTTGTTGTCATAGCACCGAAAGGTGGTGGCGGTGGAGGCGGAGGTGGTGGGATGGGAGCAATGCCAATGCCGCCCCGAGTTCCAGGTGGAGGTGGATCGTCAGCAGCATCAGGACCTCCAGGTGGCGGAATGGGTGGACTATTTGCTGGCGGAATGCCAAAGCTGAAATCATCAGGCAGCGGCGGAGGTACTTTGTTAAACCCAAAGCACTTGGTAATAATAGCAACAACCAGGTTCTTCACCAGCTCCAACGCCTAAACCGCCATCAATTCCATCGAAACCATCAACTCCAAGCAATGCTCCTCCCCCACCATCGCGTGCAAATATTCCGCCACCGCCACAACCGCAACAGTCATTTGCACCACCCCCACCTTCCCGAGCCAACATCCCACCGCCACCTCCAAGAGATCAAGCAACTCAACCTCCTATGCCGCCTAAACGCCCTTCATTCACCGGAAGCTCAAATGATGCGTCTGCTGCACCTTCTCCCGCGTTCAACAGAGCAACCCCACAAGTACCTCAACCACCTCCGCGACCAGGTGGATCTAACGCGGCAGCACCTCCGCCTCCACCACGGCCATCAAATGGAAACACGTCTGCGCCCGTTGCACCACCTCGCCCACCTCCCACTCCAATGAAACCGCAAAATAGTTCGAATTCTGTATTCAACAATGACTCTGGGATGGAGCAGGATGGAAGATGGAAGTTTCACGCTGAATTGCCACCCATCAGACTGTATCCTAGCGGTGAGATTGCGAGTGCTGCTGGCGCGGGGTACGGGCGACATGGATCTGTTTCATCGGTTGGTGGTGCCGGAAGCAAGAGACCACCTCCACCTCCACCTCCAAGAAGGAATTAATGGACAAGCTAGGTGATTATCTTGGCTTGCTATTTTTCAAGCACAAGTTGTTTTCATGAAGAAAAATAAAACAAAACCATCATGTTCTTTATTCAATTTGGCATACATGACGACGACTAAGAATAAAAGAAAAGGGAATTGCAGGGTCACGCTAGTCTTTCGTATTCGTAATTTCCACCACGTTCATCGTCCACTCTCTCGCGCTGAGGGCTTTTAGAAATTCGTTTGGCAATATATACCAAAATGCAACAAAAAACGAAGAAGTTCATGCCTTGAAGGATTCCAGGGGTTATCAAAAGTGGCGGGGCTGTGGTTCCCGGTGGCGCACCACCTGGAATACCGCCGCCAGGAACACCTCCCGGAATACCACCAGGTGTTCCTCCAGCTGGCGGCTGTTGTGGATATGGAATACAATATGGCGGATATTGGGGATATTGTGGCACTCCTCCTCCTCCTGCAGGCATTCCCGGGGCTCCACCCGGCGCACCAGTTGTAGGTGGTCGATACGTGGGAATAAACATCATGTATTGAATCAGATATAGGAATATTAATAGCGCGATTCCTTGAGGGTCAGAAGTAAAATAGTTATTCTTAGATTATCCAGAGACAATCGAACCAAACCTGAGCCGATAACAACAACCATGAAGTACAAAAGCTCTGCAAAAGATGTTGCTTTGACACGTTGAACCCAAGCCTCAGTCTCGGCGACTTGTCCGTTTCTACGGAACATTTGAGTCACACCATCCAGCCGATCTTTGGAAAAAATCAATGATTGAGATAATAATATAAAGAAAGGGTTCTTTACCAGTTTGTGTTCTCATGCTGACAAGGCGGTCCCTTCTTCCCATAATCCGATCCATCACCCCACTCACGGCTTCATTCACACTTTTAATCTGCTCTTCTATAAACGGAGTTGAACTCGCTTGTCGAGGCTTTGGTCCATCTTGCTGATTCCTTAACCTAGGACATCTTTCAATGTCATCACTGGTTTCTTCTTCTTCTCCTTCGTCGAGTTCAATCAGCCGAGACGAAGAATTAGTCCTCCTTTTTGGGAAATTGGTCGAGAATATGTTGGCATAGTATTCTTTCGCACTATCGTGATCCTGTCTAGCAGAACGCGTCAAGATACTGTCGATAGAGCCATAATTTCGATTTGACCGCGTCGGCGTATTATCTCCGTTTAAAGTTTGCTCGCTGGACGTCCTTGCATAGGTGGATAAGTTGGGAGGATCACCAAATCCCTAAACAAGAAACACAAACCTAATCAAGTCCGGCTCTGGTACGGATACTGCTGTGTATCTCGTACTATTTAATGCCGCAGAGTTCACAAGTGGGGACTACACAAAAGATCGAATCATCAGTTTGATTGTTTCAGAAGTTGAATCAGAACAATATCCAGAAACAGGTCTGGTTTCTTCACATACCCTCTCCGTCATATCTTTATCTGAAGAGATTTTTTTATATTTGGATACTACGGGAGTCATGGGTGCTTGCGAGAAGCTGTTTCCACGCGTGGTTTGGACAGAGGCATAAGACTTCATGTTCTCGAGTTATTCAGGATGGGATGATGATTGAGATCAAGAAGGGGTCTTGTCACATGGATTTCTCTCAAAGAGTTGATCCAAGTTTCTAGGTAATAAGGACCAATACCTGCAGAGTTGTAATAAAACGCGAGATTTTTATGATTTCAAATTCTGTTGTAATTATCCACATACATACTCTACCAGACTCCAGTTCGCTAATCAATATTTCCAGCCCTATTCAAGCCTCGTTTAGAATTGTCCATGACCATCCCTCTTGAGTTGGTTCACATATCCTGTCAAAATAATGGAACAGAAATAATAAAACGCGTATTTGAAATAGCCTTTGCCACTTTATTTTCATTTAGTATACATCTTCTTCACTCACATCATATCGCGTTCCCTTGAACCGCTTGTCCCACCATTTCGTTGCCCGTTTCGTTACAACATACACCAATACAAATACAACAAACAACTGCGTTAACTGAAAGACCCATAATGGAAGAGGTGCCAAATACCCCGGAGTCGGGGCAGGACAGTAAGGTGGAGGCCATGGGTATCCAGCAGGCCACCCAGGCGGCGGTGGTGACCCTGGAGCTGGAGGTGTGACGGGGGGTGTACCTGGAGGCAATGGAGTATTCGGTTTTGATAAATCACCCCAAAATATCCATTCGAGTGCTTTTAGGACAAGAAGGAAACCGAGTCCTTTTGTTTTAGAAGAAAAAAGAGACGGTATGGTCAGAACGTTTTCGAATATAGCTAGAAACGGTTCATGTCACACCTGATGCCATGATAACAACTCCATAAAATAGCATTTCGGAAACAGTTGTTGCCTTGTTTTTGTTTTTTAATCATGCAATCAGCCGAATGTTGAGAAACTCAATGGAGCGCCTGACACGAATACCTGAGCACGTTGAATCCATGCCTCCGTTTCCACAACATTTCCATTTCTTTGAAACAAGGACGTCACATTTCCGAGGCGATCTGTATTCAACAACCAACGGTCGCGTCAGAGAGACTTCCGTAAACTCGCACTCCCATTTCAAACAAACCTGCACTCGACCTCATATCCCGTAAATCACCACCCCTTTTCATCACACGATCCATGGCACCACTAATCTCTTGACTCGCTCCGTTCACGTCTCGATGAATCGAATCGACGCTTCGTCCTTTCCCTTTCCAACTTCTATCATCAAATCCTTCTTCCTCATCACGCACTCGAACCGAAAACGATCGCGATGGTGGAATGGCATCTTGTGATCGAGTCTTGATGTGATCGCGTTTATCGCGGAAATCGAGTTTTGTCTCGATTCTGTCCAGCACTGACTCCGCTGTTATCGATTGAGTGGGTGTACGACTTCGCGGTGGGAGTGCTGGTGGCGGAGCGAGGGAATTCCGGGAAGTGCTGCTTGTAGAGCCATAGTTTAATACGCTATAGCCTGGGAGATTGAGAGTTTCTTTCGAATCGTGGATCAGTGTGTCGTTGCTATTGTGATGACTAAAAAAAAAACAAAAGGGCTTTTTTGTTAGGTTTGATTCACATGATTAATTCCTCTTTCGTACTTTGCTTGCACATGTGTTGATTTAGATTGTATGCTTCGGTATCGTTGGCTGTTCAATGCGGCTGACGCATAAAGTGGAGACTATCAGTTAAGATAGGACGTTAAAACGCCATTCCGTGATCGATCCAATTGGGGTTTCTCACTCTTTCTGTAGCGCAATGGGGAGAATCCGGTTCTGATGATGACGACCCAGATATTTGAGAATATCTGGGCCAGGTTGTCGAGTTGTCCTTGAAGGGGTTCAAGCTTCGCAGCGTGCTTGCAAGAACCGTTGTATCTATTCGACTGATATCAGGAACAGCCTTCCGGATCTCCGAGACTGCGCGCGATGCTTTGTTGTTGCGCCTGCCGTCCATTCTAATTTCTGGTCAAGTTTCTAAATATAAAAACGCGCCCCAATCACAAATTTACAGTGACCCATGACAATATTCTACACACAAAATGCTTAAAGTATATTTGGTAGAAGCGTAATAGTATTAAATTTATACTAAAGATCACCAAAACAATGATCAATGTTGCAAGCCAAAGTTAAAAACTCCCAAACCCCACCCCCAAACAAGGAGGAAAGAAAAAAAGGAAGCTCCCAACAATATACACGCCAGCTTACAAACGACGACCACGACGACCACCCTTTCTGCGGGTAGAGTCAGTTGGGATTGGGGTAACATCTTCAATACGTCCAATCTTCAATCCAGCACGGGCAAGAGCACGGAGAGCAGATTGACCTCCTGGTCCTGGAGCCTTGGATCCAGTACCTCCGGTAGCACGCATCTTAATGTGGAGAGCGTTGACACCGATTTCCTTGCAACGAGCAGCAACGTCCTGAGCGGCCAACATGGCAGCGTATGGGGAGGATTCGTCACGATCGGCCTTGACCTTCATACCACCTATTCAAGATCAGAGAGGCGTTCCACTTTTTAGAAAAACATTTGTTTTGGGAGGGGGGCGGCGTGGTTTCAATCTCAAACGGCTGGGATTGGCAGTTACGCCAGTTTGAAGGAATCAAGCCGAATGGAATCGGAATCGAGATGCGAGGGGACCTGGACAGGACAAAGGGAAATCACCCCCAATCATTATCCAAATGTCTGGTCTGCCCCTCAATAAGCCATCTCGATCCAAAAGCTTCCATCAGCCATTATTTTTGATTCCCCCTACAGCCATTGAGACATCCCCCACACCGATGCCGCTCCAGGGTCAATCCATGAACAAGAGGGAGTGGGCAAATCGGGAAAAGATCGAAAGGTTCAGAGTTTGACAAAAGAGTTGAGTCACCAACGCCGATGAAAATCAGCTTCAGCTTCCTAACTCCTTATCAATTGGCTCAGACCCGATCGATTCCCTTTTTGGTAAGCCCCACTATGCATTGAACCGGAGACGGGGAAAACAACTGAATGCAGCACAAGAACAGCAAAAAAGTACTCACCAGTGACACGGACAATGGTTTCACGACCAGTCAAATCAGTGATGTGGACGAAAGTGTCGTTGAAGGAGGCGAAGATGTGGGCAACTCCAAAGACGTTTTCACCCTCACGGGCGTTTGGTCCGAGCTGGATGTTCTCCTTTGGGGCGGCTTCGGCGGTCTTCTTTGGTGGCTGGGAGATGTAAGGAGATGGTTAGACGATGTTTGGGTTGCATGCGATGGTTTGATGCGGTGGGGATGCGTTGGTGGTGGTTGGTGTGGTGCAGATGTCTTACCATTTTTGAGAGGGAAGAAAACACTATGCCCGACCTCAGTATTCAGGTAATACGACCTTCGCATGAAGTTATCAAACTTCCCATGCAATCATACTTCTACTACGCGAAGATCTCTTGCCATGAATACACAGAAGAATGAGTCAGCCATAAAATCATACTAAGGCGCGTCGCTCGAAAATTAAAACAAATTACTGTAGGTACGGTATAACTGCTGATTGGTTGATCATACTTTATTTCCAACGAATCATGCATACTTCTAACCTCTGAAACCGTCTATCTTCACTCTATTTTCTCTACTAAGTCTACTTGTTTTTTTTTCTCATAGCATCAACCAGAATCTGCAACTCGACCATTCCGACTTTCCAGAGTCTCATCATACAATATCCGAACAGTTGTGCTAAACTGAACAACCGACTCTCTGCTCTCCTTTTTAAGCGTTCGGAGACGGTACACGGGTGGATTGAAAAGATTGAGTTTCGATGATACTTCAAGAGTCTGGGTTTGACGGCTTTTGCGATAACAATACACCCCCGGAGGAAAAAAATGTTTTAAAATATTTTTGAAACATTTTAAAATAATTAGGGTGGAATTTTTTAAAATGACGCCAACAAGCGCATTTTGGGAGATTTTTGGGAAATATTTCAAAATATTTTCAAAATATTTTAAAAGAAATAAAAAAATATTTTTAAATGTTACGAAAAATAATTTAAAATAATTCGAGGTATTATATTTAATTATTTCCAAAAAAATCACAACAAATATTTAGAGTAAAGTAAATTGAAAGATTATTAAAAAAATGTCAACAAAGATTCAGAGTAAAATAAAGGGAAACATTTATCTAAGAATCTTTCAAAACAAAAAAACCGAAACATTCTAGAATATTGGTTTGTAAAAAGAGTGCAAGAGATATTTAAAAAAAAATATTTTATTCAACATCTTCATCATTCGGTTCCGCAACAACATGAGATGAATCTTGCGATTCCTCGGGATCGTTTCCAGTCTCATCGCGGCCTTCTTGTTGGCTTGGAGAGGCTTGATCTTCAGCAGGTGTCGAATGAGCGGCATCAGCTTGACGGAATCCAAGGGTCTTGTACCAGTCATTCAGCATCTCCTCTTGCTCAGTTTCGTCCAGGGATCGAGAATAATCAAAGAAAATAGTCGCATAGCTCCAGAAGTCTCCTTCAAACTTCTTTCCAGTCACTGGATTTCCGTTTTTGAAGTATTTGGCGAAAAAAACCTAGAAACATGTAAATTAACAACATAAACAACAAATACTCACCAAAGACACAACTTGTTTCTCCAAAGTCTCCTCAGTACTCGAGAATTGAGATCCAAATTTGTGTCTTGGATCATCTTCAAAGAGTTCCTTCTTCGCTTCGTCAAAGTCGAACGGTCTTGGAGCAAGAGATTGTAACTATTTAATCAAATAAATTTAATCAAGTCCATTTAATCAACTCAACATTAATAAAAAATTTTACCTTGGATTTTAATTTGTTTTTGATGGTTGACAGAATCTTCGAAACTTTGGATCGAACAAAGGTTCCCTCAGCCGGGCGACTTGCAGCAGGAACAGGAATAAGCAACTCTTCTTTGTTTGACTAAAAATAAATTAAGTGGTGTTAGAAAATATTTCAAAATATTTTTACAAAAATATTTTTTGGCTCAAAAATATTTCAAAATATTTTCGAACAAAAAATACTTTTGAGCGAAAAATATTTCAAAATATTTTCAAACAAAAATATTTTTGAGCGAAAATATTTCAAAATATTTTTGAGCCAAAAAATATTTTTGTATAAATAAATTACAAGAAAAAAACCAAGTACTTTACCTCAAGCCAGTCAATGCACAGCTCCACGATGTTCTGGACAGGCACTTGTGGAACATCCAAATCTTTGAAGATTTTCTCGCTCGGCTTTGTGGAGATGAATGAGATTTCACTGAGGTGCATGTAAACAAAGACGCTGATCCATTTTGAAGCTTTTTCCTAATTAATGGGGTTAGCGTCAGTGTATCAATTTTGAAAATTAACAAACAAAAACAAAAACAAACTGTCCAGAGAGCTTCAAAATTGGCTTGTGATGAATTGTCGCTCTGGAGCATGGCTAGGGACAGGATGGCAGTTGATTTCTGGCTCTCTGTCAACTGTGCGAGATGAGAGAAAAGAGCAAAAATAAAAATAAAAATAAACAAAGAGAAGAGTGGTACCTTATGGAGCTTCTGGACCATCGCTTTCTTGGATGGACTGAAGGCCAGTGCTTGGATGATGGCATTAGGCCGTTTCCCGGTTCGGTTCGGTTCGGTTTCGGTTCAAACCGCAGGGGAAAGTGAAGCTGCGGTTTGGAACCGCTTATGAGTCTGAAACCGCAGTTTGAGTCGCGGTTCAGAGTCGGTTTAATTGTTTATTAAAATGTATTCAGTTGCTCCTTTTTTCCAGCCAATACTTTATCACAGTGTCCAATTCTGCCCACTTTTCCAGATCAACTTGTGGATTGTCCCCAGATGTCAACGCAATGACTGCATTGTGATAGTCAGTTGGCAATTTTATGACATCTTTAGCGTTGCACAAAAGATTGTGTTTACCAATGACCTTCAACCAAGAACTGCAACATATTTCAGCCTTGAATAGATCTGAGTTCAAAGTCTCGCGGCCATCAAAGATCCTCTCAGCAAGTGAATTCGCTCTTTCGGAGGCAACCGATGCAGGAGGTACAGCCAAGTAATCACAAGCCATTGAGTACAAGATAGGGTACTGTCGGCGTTGAGAGAACCACCATGCAAGAATATCAGTTCCAGACGCCACAGCTTTCAAGCTGCAAAATCCTTCCAGCTCAGAAACGGCATCACCAACAAGATCCAAATCATTGTCAGAGATCATGGATTCATTCAGCATATCAATCAAGTTGAAGCCAGTTGACAACACAGATACAGTTGAAGGAGGCACACCCATATCAAGACTAGTTGCATATTTCCGGAACACAGACTCAACAATGCTCTTTCGATGTAGAAACTCCAAGGAGCCTGTCCGTTTAACAATTGTTGGATCCAGAAACATTGCAATATGGGAAGGTTCACTGTCCAAGATAGGTTTATATTCAATCAGAGGACGTAGCATAGATTCAGCAGCATCACTAATAGTTGTATTTCGAGAACCAACACCGGTATTTGCAGCCTTAATGAACAGTTCAATCCCGGCTTGAGCTGATGAAAGAGTTGGCTTTGTTGAAGCCCCAAGAAGTGTCGAAATCTTGGCAAATGGCTGGAGAAATGTTGCATAAGATTGAACTCGATCCCACATCTCTGAACTGATGCGATCAAGTCCAAATCGTCCAGCTGTGTGGTCCAATGGATCCCGAACTTGGAGACAATCCTCGAGCATGGCATGAGTTGAATTCCATCGCGTTGGGGAATCAAGTGATGGTGGCTCTTGACGGTTAACATTCAGTGCAGCATTACATTCTGTACGAAAGTAGTCACGAAGGACTTTGGATTGCCGAATACTTGCAAGCAGCTCCCGTAGTGCCAAGACAGCATCATCGATCAGAGACATGGCCGCTTTCACTGAAAGTTGCAACGTATGTGTAACACAGCGCAGCTGGTGAGACTCCGGTAGTATTTCATGGCCAGCTAGTATAAATAGTTCACGACCGACAAGCTTGGCAGACTTGACCGCATCAGCTCCATTATCATTGACTGTTGCCAGCAAGTCTTCTAAGAGGCCCCACCCATTCAGCATACCGATCATGTATTCAGAGATACGTTGACTCACGTTCTTGCCAGGAGTTACATGAAAAAAGTCAAGAACACACTCGTATAGTGTGCCGTAACGAGAATCAATCCAGTGAAGTGTGACAACGTAATACCCTCGGAGCATGGCATTGGTCCAACCATCGAAAGTAATAGACTTTTTTGTCTTGGCCAAGGACAAAATGATCTGCATGTGGTACTTGAGGACAATATACATTGAGAAAATCCTGCGAACATAGGTCTCCGACGACTTGACATGATAAGCCGGGCTGGCAACAGACATGAAATGGCGAAAACCAGCAGACTCGGCGTGCTTGTGAGACAGAACGCAGGTGACCATGTATTCTGCAACAGCTGAGTCCAGGTGACGAGACTGCATAGACGTATCCAGCCATTTGACTCCTGCTACTGGTACAACTGATGGCTGGTCTCCCTTTTGTGGCGGAGTTTTGCCGTGACCATTGAGATGGGACTTGAAAGTCCCGGTTGAAGTATTTGGGCCCCACACTCCGATCCCTTTCGAGTAATTGTCTTGAGAGCATAAAGTACATCTAAATATAATCAATGAGTGGCAGAACCAAAGACACCGCCGAAGAACCTTGCATACCTTTGCGTCTTAAGAACCCCGTTGATAACAAAGTCATTTCTCAAGTCTTCTGATATTTGTTGGATATAAGCCGCTGTCCATGAGCCACCGGACTTGCTAACACGTTTCCCTATTTCCAGTTATTGTGTCAGCAAATAACAAATTAACAATGTAATGGAAAAAAACAAAAACCACATACGCTTTAAAGTGGCTGTAACAGGACAAGGGCGGTCATTCTCCTCATTGATGTCATCTTCATCATCAGAAGGACCCGTGGGATTGTTGGCAGGTTCGTCAACGGTGGCACCAGTATTGGAATTTCCAAGAACATTACTAGGGGGAGAGATACCGCTGACTGTACCGGCAGTGGTTGATGTGGCAGTACTTGCTCCTGTACCATGAGGTGCAGCAGTAGGACCTGACGCGAGGTCATAAAGAGTGGCTGAAGAACTTGAGCCTGCACTGGTTGGCGTAGCGGAAAAACTTGAGACCGAGCTGGTTGGAGTACCAGAAGAGCTTGAGCCCGCACTGGTTGGAGTAGCAGAAGAGCTTGACACTGGATTGCGTGGAGCAGCAAAACTTGGGGTAGCCGCTGGCAGGGTTGTAGCACTTCCCGGGAGGGATTGAACGCGAAACAAATCACTTATGTCATCAGGTGGCTCTTGGTACAACACAGGGGCCTGGCCAGAGCGAGGTCGCATACGGGATACGGCAGATTGGAGTGTCTGTTGTATCATGAGGGGGGTGGATTTGGTGGAACTTCTGCATTTTTTTGAAAGATTTAAAAATTGTAAATGGGTTTTGTTGTCGGGGATTTACAGATTTACAGAATTGCGCCATTTCCTCGGGTCATTATAAACCGTTCTACAAACCGGTTTGGATCGGTTCGGTTTGGTTCGGTTCCGGTTCAAACCGCAAACAAGAATGAAACCATGGTTTACTAAGAGCCGAAATTGGTTCGGTTTGAACCGCAGTTCAAACCAAACCGGGAAAGGGCCTAGATGGCATCCACATCCTGTTCCGTTGAAGCGGGTGTCTTCCTCTTTTCACCCTGAGTGGGGACACCCAAAGAGCGCACTGATGTAGCAGGAGATAAGGGAAGACTGTTGGAGGAGGAGGAAGGTGCTGGAGTTGTTGGAGTGTTGGTGATGGATGGGAGGGAGGAGAGGGAGAACTTCGGTGGCATTTTGGTGAAAAAATATTTAAGTGAAAAAAAACGCGAGCAAAAAATAAAAAAAAAGCCGAAGCTAAAACACAACCATAAAGCACCCTCATAAAGCACCTTGGTAAGCCCTTTTGTAGCACCTGTTACACGGTGTTCTAACATCAGTGTCACACAAGAAGAAAATGCAGGTTTGGAGTGAAATCAAAGGTGGATGGAGATGCAATGTTTGTCAAGTGATCTTGGCCAATCTTCCACCTTCCATACAACAAAGACATGAAGTGTCGCAAAAACATACAAGTCGACTTCCAAGTTTTCTCCGTGCCAACGTCATCCACAAAGCGGAAAAAGGTATATTATTAATTTAATAATTTAATCAATTTTTTACCAGTTCGAGCAACATCAATATTCTAAGACGATGCCGTACTAGAGAGCCGTGATAGTCTTGAGCAAGATGATAGTCCTGATCCAGATTATTCAGACAAACTCGATTTTTCCAACGCTGAGAACAGACCAGGTGCCGAGTCCCACGCTGCATGTGCAGAATCACATGCCAATTCAAAAACTGATACACATGCTAATTCCCACGAGGACTCTCTAGCTGGTTCACAGGCTGATTCAAGTGATGATTCACATATTGGTTCCCTGACTGCTTCAGAACCTGATTTAAATGCAGATACAGATGACGAATTTAGCTCAGATTCAGAGTTCAGTGTTAATCATAATAGTCAGCGTCAATCAGAAGATGAGGAGGAAGAATTGGAAGATGCTGATTTTATTCTCGAGACTCGAGATTCCGCATATTCAGGCTGGAATCATCAGCTGAACCCTGAAAATTGGTCGCGCGGAAAATTTTTTCCGTTCAGATCACTTCACGAATTTAAACTTTCAAAGCTTTTTTCACGCACAAGATCTGTCATGTACTCTAGGGATCAGGAAACTGAAATTCTTGACGTGTTTCGTGCAGTTGTGCCTGATTTACCTCCCCACAACCGCATTCTGAGTCTTCGATCCACTGTGCGGGAATTATTAAATGTCCATCCTAGAGAGTGGAAATTGTCGCCGACTGTTTCTGTCTTCTATATTCCTATTGCTACGTCTATTCGATTGGCTTTCGGCAATCCTCGAATTCGTGCAAAATTGAACGTTATTCCGGTTGAAAAGGAAACTCAATCTGAACTTTGGGAAAGCTCTCGTTGGAAGGAAAGTATTCAAACGCCCATGGTTCAAATCATTCAAAACAATGAACCACTTCATATATTCATTGACGAAGTCTATTTTATCAAAGAAATAGAAGGATTTTTACCTTTCACATTTGTAAAAGATGAAAATGGCAGTTTATTTGCTATTGGATTTTCTGTTTTATTTGATTTAGATTCGGAATTTTGGTTAATTTCGGCTGATGTTAAAAAAGCTCCTGTGGAAGAATTAAAACACTGGTTCTTGTGTCCCGTAGGGACAAAAATATTGTGGGAGACAGAAAATGGCAAAGACGCTGAATTGGAAACATCCATAAGGAACGGTTCCAAACTTCGAGAAAAGGCTGCTGGAAAACAAGTATTTGTAGCTCCGATTTGTTTATTCAATGATGATACAAGTGGAAACATTTCAAAGAAGTGGAACAAATATGAGTCGCTGGAGTTTACACTCGCTGGACTGCCTTTTCATGATATTCAGCAGCTGAATAATATCAACTTCATTTGCACAACCAATGAGGCTTCTGCTATCGAATGTTGTCCAGTTATTGTTGATTGCTTACGTGACCTAAGAAGAGGAATTTTGGTGTATGACGCGGTTTTACACGAAGAAGTAATTGTTGTCGGCAAGTGTTTTTTATCACTATCACCACTGAACATTATCACAACTGCACAATGCTGCAGCTGACAACTATTATATTTTTAGGATGTCTACTAGCTCTAATTGGTGACAACCCTGCAGCTTCAGTTATGGTATCTCATACAGGGCTGAGTTCTTCGGCGCCCTGTAGAGTTTGCAACGTAAAAACTCCCACAACAGCACCTTTGTTGGTTAAATATCTCACACGAGTCAATGATGAAAACAATCGAAGTATTGAAGAAACCAAACAAATACTTGTCGAATTGAAGGCGAAAGTCCTCAATCGTGAAATGAAAAAAATAGAAGCAATTACAGAAGCAAAAGCCGAAGGAATCAAGGATATATTGTTCAATGCTTTTACTGAGAATTTTACGCAGGACCCACCAATGAATCCGCTTCTTGGTATTGAAAATGAGAAGCCGTTTTTTGAAGGCGCATCTGACACTCCAATTGAGCTTTTGCATTGTTGTCTGCTGGGAATTATAAAGTATGCAACTGTGGCAACTGTAAAAGGGCTGGGAGTGGAGGGTAAACAAATATTGAAGTCAAACTTGGAAGGCGTCATGCAAAGTGGTATCCTTAAAAAGCTGCAAGGACACCCAATGGTTTCACAAGATATTTATTTGCACCTTCCACTTTTAAAGATTGAACCAATTTTTAGGTGCACTATGTCAAGTCGCGGAATGGGAAGGATTTTCGTGAATTTGTTCAGGTTGCTCCATTTGTGCTTGCAAACCTTGTTAATCGTGCAGAACTTGAAATGTGGAGATGGATGTCCTTTTTCACATCAACTTTGTATTGCTCTCATGTTGATAAGAATTCTGCGGCCAGTGTCAATGCCGTCTTGGATCAATTTATTCTTGCAGCGGCAAAGACAAAGCACTTTGAAGGCCTGGTTCGCCCAAAACTTCATTTATTGCGACATGCCCCATACTTCATTGAACGATATGGACCATTACGAAATGTAGCGAGTGAAAATTTTGAAGGAAACAACAAAGTAGTTCGTAATGCTGTCATTCACTCAAATCGCCACAATACTTCAAAAGATGTTGCTGTGACTTTTGCAACTGACCTTTGCCTTCGTTATCTTAGTGACGGAGGGTACTATAAACAGGCCAATACATACCATCAAAATCCACACTTGATAGGTCCAGTATTCAAAGCCACGCATTCCAAAAAATTTAAAGTTCAAGATTTTATTACTGCAAAAGTTGATGGGGTCTCTTGTATATTCCGTGTGACATCAGTAAATCTTGAAAATGTCGACACAATTGAAACTCTTCAATACACTATCACTCAGCAGTCCCACTTGGGTTGTCCTAAAATTCATAAGTCTTCAACACAGACAAAGGTGTCAATCGAATCAGCAGAGTTAGTAAATGTCCAACACTTTTGCAACACTCACTGTCAAATTCAAAGAAAACGCACTCTTAAAAGTTCAAATCGCCACCAAGAGCTCTTGCATCATTCTGGAGATGACATCTTTTTGCTTAATGTTCATCATTTTAAAACCTATCAGTTGCTCAAAAGCCTGGCTCCAATAGCTCCTGCGATTGCTTCTGATACTTTGGAAAAAGCAATCACTGCTGCTTTTAAACCTCCAAAGAAACGTGGAAAAAAAAACTTGCAAAACAAGGCAAACACAAGTCGAAATCACTCTAAAAAAAGAAGACGCCAAAACAGCAACAACAGCAGTGATAGTGGAGGTGCCGAATCAAGCAATGGCAGCAGCAGCACTTAAATATTTTTGAGAAAATATGTTTAAACATTTTCATTGATTTATTTCAAATTATTTTCATAATTATTTTAAAATATTTTTTCATTCCAAAGATTTTAATTTATTTTTCTCAATTATTTCAAAATATTTCTCTTGATTTTCTTTTAAAATAATTCAAAAAAATATTCCTTGAAATTTTTTCCATTAATATTGCAAAATATTTTTCTTAATTATTTTAAAATATTTTTCTTCTTTAAATGTTTTAAAATCTTAAAAAAATGTTCTCAAATATTTTTCTGTCAAAAATATTTTTAAACATTTTTTTCCTCCGGGGGTGTAGAACGCCTTGAGGAACTGGTAGCGCTAGTGTTTGATGCAAAAGAGAGAATGACAGGTAAAGTAGAAATGCTTGTGGCGTTAGCATTCGTTTGTTGATTTTTTCTTCTTCTTGCCTTTGAACAGCGCAAAATGGCGAGAAATTTCAGTTTTGAAGTTGAGAGTTTGATGTGTCTGTGTCTAACGGTTGTGATGACTACAACAAACATTTTGAAACAGCTCCCAGTTTGGCCATTCGAAAGGGGAAAAAACAAAGCGATATATATTTAAATGCAAAACAACCAGAATGACTCTCATAGACAGTTCCAAAAAAAAACACATCCTTAAAAAAACACACCATCCAGTTTAAGCAACTTGCTCGTAAATCTCTTTGATGGTATCAGCAAACTCAACAACAACACCATCCTTTTCCTCCATACCATCCGCATTCAAATACGTCGGAGGAACAAAAGATGCCCGCTTCTCAAAATTGAAAATTTGACTGATTGTCCGTTTCCGACGCAATCCTTCCAGTTTTGGGAGAGGTTGTGGAATGTCTTCTTTGTCTTGTTCTTCAATGAAGTCCTCGTGAACAACTGATGCGGTCACATTGAGGGAATCGGAACACTGCTGCCTTCTTTTGTACACGGCAATTCCCGCGATAGCAACGACAGCGAATACAGAAACACTGATGGCACCGATGGTAGAAGCAGGCAGAGAGGGTGTTGATGAAGGAGGCGAGGCAGTGGCCTTTGCAGAAGAACCAACTTCAGCAACAGTGACGCCTACGAGCCCTGAATTTGCGATGGCAACAGCAGCCGGTGGTGCGGCAAATGGGGCAACAACAGGGGCTTGCGGAACAGGTGCAGGCAGTGGTTCGACTGCAGCAGGCGCAGCAACTTGAACAGCTTCGGCAATGTCAGGGACAGGAACAACAGTTGGAGTTACAGCAGGAGGAACTGGCTCGATTTGAGGCAGTGGTTGATGATCATTCTTCTTATCTTTCTCGGGCTGCTTGGTCTTTGTCGGTCGCCGGTCCTCGTCTCGCTCGAGTCTCAACGGCGACGCCAATGAAAGCTGCAGAAGCACAAAGAGTGCGAGGACTCTTAGAACGGTCGATGAAAGCATCGCTTCGCCAGACTCTTTTTTTTGCAAGTGCCTCCCTTGGTCACGGAAACGTCAAATTTTCACATTTGTTTTCTCATTTAGCGCCTTTTGATTAAAACGATTA
>JAIVFH010000234.1:0-42094 GCA_025765595.1 Obelidium mucronatum | reverse complement strand
GTGAAATGGTCGATTGTTGGGTGCTGTGCGATATCTGGGGATGGGTTGTATGAAGGTCTTGAATGGCTGTGTAGCTCTCTCAAGACACGGCGAGAAACTCAGAGGAACATGGGGCTTTCATTATTTGGGTCTTCTTCTACAACTACTGCTGCTGCTGCTCTCTGCACTCCAAGTGTCGGATGGTGGAATTCCATCTCGCGATGTGCTTGAATCAAAGGTTCAAGATGGAAGAGACTTTCCCTTGGACCCAGAAAAGTTTCTGCTTGATTTCGATCGTGGAGATGTGACTCCGTTCGATCATCGCGCGCATTTGCGCATTGGGTTCTTGATCTTGTTGCAGGCTCAACGCGATGGATTGGATAATTCTGCTTCGGTTTCCTTGTTCTTGGAGAAATTGAAGGCTTTTTTCAAGGCAGCGGGCTCAAAAGTTAGGAACACTTATCATATGTATGTATTCCACCCCTGCCTGCATCCAAACTAACGTGTTCAAAAAAAACAGCACCATGTCCATTTTCTGGTGCCAGTATATTCACATTGCCTTGCAAGAATATACCGACAAAGTCAAACGCGCCCCAAATCCCACTGAATTTCCTGAATTTCTTCTTGCCAACCCGTTTCTTATGTGGTCTGGTCTTTGGACGCTGCATTACGATAAGGACGTTATAATGACCCCGAAAGCAAAAGAGCAATTTGTTCTGCCAAACAAACGGCCGCTACCTTCGTACATGAGCTTGACGGAAGCAGGACAATCTGTGGCTTCAATCGTTTTTGCTGCTGCCCCCGTCAAGAGCAAAGGCTTCTCCTTCTTCACCGGCTGGTTTGACGTTTCTACCAACAGTGCTCAAGAACAAACAAAGTCACCCACCCCACTCAAACAGAGCCCCGAAATAATCTCTCTCGAAATCTCGAAAATAATTGCAGCCCATAAGGAACTTGATATGCTTCTTTCCCAAGATTCGCATAGTTCAGCTTCAGCTCTATTCCTCGAATGCAGAGTCACGATTTTTGGCTTCCATCCCAAATGCAACGCTCCCAGTTCCTTTCTCACGGAATATACCTCCGATTCATTTTCCTCCACATCACATCCGTCAAACAGAAAGGGCTCCGTCGTCCTGAAGGAACGAACCGTATATTGGATGGCATCGACGCGTATTTTGAGAAAGCGACTCCGACAAAGACTTCAAGTGAATCAAAAGATCCAAGTGTTTGGGCACAGCATCGAGGAATGACGTATGCCTGCTTTTGGATCCAGATTCTAACAGCTGCGTTGATGGCTGTTAAAACTCCAGTGGCAATGGACAGACTTTGCCACGTTTTGGAGACGGGAACAGGGAGGGAGTTGGCAGTGGAGAGTTTGTGGCGGGAGTTTTATTCTGAAAGTGTCATGTTCAGTATCGAGGGAAACGCGCTTGTTTTGCCAACAGATTTGAAGAAGCTTCCAACTTATTTGAGTTGACTCTGCGTTAAGGGCTTGTGCGGTTGAAAAATAAAAAACGATTTGAATGATGATTGATCCGTCTCCATCGACATCCTTTGAAGATTCAAAGGACGGCCACCTTCTCGCGAATCAGAGTCTGCGCACTGGCACGATGATTTCCGTCTCCTCAGCCCTCAAACACAAACAGCTGTTTATCCACTCGGCAGCAAGATCCTCACTCTTCAACGACAACAATTTATGGCAAGCTGCCAAGAGCGGCAACTTGGAACTCTTGGCTCGCTTTTCAACCCAGGATTTCATCACTGAGGCGGGGACCAATTTGGGTCCTCGCGGACTGTGTGAACGGGGATCGAATGGCGAAACGATCCTCCATGTGGCGTGTTTGAATGGATACAAAGACTGTATCAAGTGGATTGTTGCTACGTTTCCAGAGCTGATCAATGAAGGGGTTGGTTACACGTTTCTTTTTCGACACCCAAGTTCTGACGTCATTACCAGTACCGTAAGGGAAGATACTTGGGCCAAACAGCGCTTCATTTATCTGTAGTCAAGAGCGAGATTGGTGACCTGGAGATTGTGGAGTTTCTAATACAGCATGGGTATTAAGACACATTGAGTACCACCCACAACCAACGCTAAACTACTTTCTGTAGAGCCAAAGTCAACAACATTCTAGCCATTGGATCAGAATTCAAAAGTCCGTACTACGAAAATCGACTAGTCAGCAAAAAGAAAGGAATGAAGCCGTTGGTTCGAAACAGAAGCATCTTAGACAACCAAAAAGGGCGGGGAAAGACGTACTACGGTCAATCGATTCTTCATTTTGCCGCCGCTTCTTACAAGGACAAGATTCTTCACTTTTTGGTTGAGAACGAATACGATCCTGCCGATGTGACGACTGTGGATCAATACCAAAACAACGTCCTTCATATTCTCGCTTACCATGGGCATTTTCATGTGTATGATTATCTTGTTGCAAAAAACGCGGCAGATTTGAAGGCCGGGACCACTCAAATCAACATTACCAAGGAACGGAACATCGACCATCTTACACCACTTCAGCTTGCGATTGCCCGCGGTCATGTTGCAGCATTAGAAAAAATGAAGCAACAGATTTGGACTTTTGGGATGGAGAGTACATTCCGAATCCCCATCAATGAAATAGACCCACTCTTGGAGCACGAGCCGCATTCAATGCTCCGCGAAACCCCATCCTGTGTCATTGAACTTGCAGTAATGAATCAAGACAAGGAAGTCATCACCCATACAATTGTCGATTCTCTTTTGAAATGGAAATGGGTTCTCTATGCGCGGAAACTGTTTCTCATTCGATTCATCACAGCCATTGCATTCACCCTGTTTTTGACGGTTGCAATCTCTCTTCAACCCGTGTCCCACTCTGAACGGAAAACATACTCCTTCTCTTCACCTGGAGAAACAGTCCGCTTCATATCTGAAGTTCTATCCATAATACTTGCTGCTATCATGCTTATTGGGGAAGTTCGTGGCTTTCGACTTCGCTTTAAAGATTTCGCACATCAAATCTATCACTACTGCACCGGGCCACGATCCCTCGAAATTATTGGGCAATGGACATTTACACTCCTGACTCTCATTGCCCTCCCTCTGCTGCGGTTCCCAGCCCCTGCTCTCTTTCCATCTCAAGATGTAATCATCTTGGCAATAGAGAATATTGTCTTTGGAATCTCCATTATATTGAGTTACCTCCATCTTTTGTCCTTCGCGAAGGGGTTCGAAACAACGGGTCCTCTTGTCGTCGTTTTCAAGCGCGTTTTGATGCAGGATTTGGTCCAGTGGCTTTGGTTGTACCTCAGCATTACCCTCGGTGTCAGCGCCACATTATTTCTCCAAATGCAGGGAAACACCACACTGTCTCCGCCAAACACAGACTGGCAGACATATCCTGGATCTTTTGTCTGGGTTGTTCGGTTTCTTTTCAACGATGTGGTCTATGATGACTTTAGAGGAAGCTCAACTCCCCTGTTTACTCAAGCAGTGTTCCTAGGATACTGTTTCATGTGCGTTGTGCTTCTGGTGAATGTGCTGATTGCAAAACTTTGTGGAACCTTTGCCGATGTGACTGGGGACAGCAAGCGGGTTTGGAAAGTTGAGTTTGCAAGCCTCATTTTGGGTATGTGTTCCAAGTCAAACTTTGCTGCTACTTACTAACTGAACGACGCAATCACGCAGATATCGATGCAAAATTATCATCCCGTGACAAACGACATTATATTCCATATCTTGGATGGCACGACGGCGAAAACGTTACTATGGCAACAACACCACAAACAGCAGTTGAACCTAGATACTTTCTCTTCACAGAAAGACTGAACCCGAATACATCAACGAAAGAAACTGTTCGTTTGGTGGTTGGCGGAGATGAATCTGGCAGGAGAATCGAGTTTGTGCCTTTTCCACACAAGAGCTATTGGCACGGTGGGGATGATGATTTATGGGGAAGCGGCTGGGGCTACGAGTGGCTGTCATCTCGACGGTGGTGGGGATTGTCGCTGGTACAAGAAGCGAACGGAGGCAGTGATGGAAAAAGCAAGCCATCGATTGAAGATATCGAAGATGAGTGGATGAAAATGTATACAGAGTGGGAAGTTGGTGTTTCAATAGATTAGGTAGAATTACCACCATTCTGCGTAACACGAAGGAAGAGAAGAAATGTGTGATCATTTTGGATTTTAACTTCTTTTTTTCCAAAATGGAGTCAGAGGGGATTGAACCCTCGGCCTCATGGATGCGAACCAGGCGCTCTACCACTGAGCTATAACCCCTTGAAGGGCGAATACATCTGTTTCTGTTCTGATTGTACTATAATTTTCAAAAATTCAAGTATCAGTATCGTTTGTTCACCTTACAGCCTTGCTCCACAAGTCCGATACTGACATTGCAAGTGTCCAAAAAAAAAAACAACTATATATTTGCATATGTTATAAGAAAAGAGCGAAGCATTTTCCATCAGTCTGATACTGAGACTAATATTTGCATAGATATTCACATCAAACAATCACCATACCATCAATCAAAGACACATCACCTCCTACTCTCTTCCGCATCACTCCCTGACACTCCACAACCCCAAATTCATACCCCTGCCCTTGAATTACATCCTCAAGAACCCTTTCACGACACGCAAAGTACTCATGCCCAATAACACTCTCCTCGACTTGATCGTCTCCCATCCCATGACCCAACGCTGCACAAAGGTCTCCATTTATAAAAACCGAAGGCCCGTATTGGATTTTCTTTCCACATGTGCAGGCGTCTCCGTCCAAGCATTCCATTTCACTCAGAATCAAGCTGTAAACCGCATTGACGTCCTGTTTAGTGTATTCCTCGGCGTCTGGCAAGTTGCACGGGAATGACCATGTTCCGTTTCTTTGAACTGGATGATATGGAGTGATGATTAACCCACTGTTCTTTAATAGAATCAGCTGGGTTTGACTTGATGTTGAAACTGGGGAAGAATCCAGGCGAGATATCACAATACAATGGACTTTGGCGGAATGGTTGGCGTTCTGAGATAATACTCGGATTCCCTTTTGAAGAGACTTGACTGGGATCGTTGATTTGTCTGCCAGTGTAATGAAACAATCACCAGAAAAGCAAACGCGCCCAGCGCTGTAGTATCTGCTCATGTCAATAGTTGGTGAAGGAGCCCGAACCGGAGTTGCCGCCCTAACAGAATTCGATGCCGAACTCCTAGCAACCGAAGTAGAACTCGAACTGGAACTCGAATAGGGAGGTGGCGCTCTTTGACTTGGCTTTGGATTCGGCAACTTCAAAAAGATTTCGTTGATTTCATCACGCAAGTTCTCAAACAGAGGTGTCTGATACACTTGGACACCGGGATCTTTGAAATTATTACACTGCTGTAACCGATGCGCGTTGGATAAGGATAGCAAGTAATGCATTCCCCACTTGTTGAAATACGGCTCCAACAAGGCTTCCACAACTTGTCCTTCCAAGTCAACAAGGAGCTCCTTGACACGCCTCTTTTCTTCAGCATCCGAAACTTTTGCCCATACTTTCTTTATATCCGCAATCGCCGTCTTGATTGTCTCAGATGCGCCAGCAAAGTCTTTGGCTTTAGCCAAGTCGAAGCATTCCATGATTTTATCGACCGCGTATAACCGACACCACTGTCCCGCGACACGATCCACCGCCTCGTCACCCCCGCCCCGCGCAGAAACTGCAACGCTCGCGGTTGCGCTACGGCCAGTTCCATCAAGGGGTACATAAGACACAGTCACCTTCAAGTAGTCGGTTCTTGCAGTACTCGGCAGTTTCCCAACCTGAACCAGAATATCTTTGGCTTGTCCACACTGAACAGATCCCAACTGCAATTCAGCGCCCGAATCATTCATGTGCGCAGTGTCAATACGTGTGGAGCGGGACGTTCGGACCGCCGGTGCTGCTGCTAAAGGATCCACAATCGGGGAGACAGGATGATTTCCAAATAGAAGCGTATTGTCTTTACATAGTTGAATTTGTGCCCCATTCTGTGGCTCCAGTTTCACGTGAATCGATTTGAGCGACGATGAGAGCAGGTTGCAGGCAGCATCCACAAACACGGTTCCAACGAAGCCTTGGTTTGTATAAAAAATGCGTTCTTTTTTTTTAGCATTCCATATAACATTGCCCCCCCCCCCCCCCCCCCCCCCCCCCCCCCTCCTCTGTATACCTGCATCTGGAATAAAAGCAAAACTTCCATTCCCACAAACAGCCAAGCTATTGAGCAATTCACTATCCAAACTGTATCCAAATCCAAATGTATTCACGATACATGGCAACTGTCCGCCAAACTTTTTTTCCTTTCGCTTCTTCAACATTGCAAGCTCGCCTGCTGGAGGTCTGATATTGGGTTGACCTGTTTTATGTGTGTGTGTGTGTGAATGCAAGGTTGTACAACCAAAAAACCAACCCCCCCCCCCCCCCCCCCCCCCCCCCCCCCCCCCCCCCCCCCCCCCCCAAAAAAAAAACAACTAAATCAAACCATCTGTAAACAACAAGATCGCATCCACACTCGCTTCACTCCCAACATTCCCCGCCACAGAATTCAACACATCCAACGCCGTATCCAACCCTGCCCAAATATTAGTACTCCCATCGGCATGCATCGCATCCACAACAGCCAACGCCCTCATCCTTCCAGAAACACCGGTTGTAGCGGCAGTAGTACTCCGCGTCATCAACGTCATTGGCAATTCAATTTTCGAATCATCTGAAAAGGAAATAATCGACAGAGAATCCGTTTCCTCAAGTGACATGATGATTGTCTTTACTGCATGCTAAATTGGTGAAAAAAAATTAATAAAAAAATAAATAAAACGACCATGAATTTGATTATTTTGGAAAAGTAGTATAGCGAGATCTTTTTTTCGATGTTGTTGTTTGTTTGTTCACCTTGACGATATCTAATGTGGTCAAGCCGTCACTCTCTCGTACTCCACCTGCTGTTGCTGGAGCGACATCAACAGGATCATCCATCGACCCAGATCTAACAAGCAAAAGAAGTGATGGGAGGTGATTTAGTTGATCATTTTAATTGGGCTCGCAAGGACTCAACAGATCAACAACGCAAACAACGCGGACTTGCGCGCGGACTTCCGCTGGTTGCGGTTTGATTGAGATCAGGACAGTATCTTTGCGCTCGATTAAAGCATGTGACGTTGAGATTTGGATGGGCTCCGAGACTGTTGCGTTATAGCTTGGTGGCGCTGGTGGAAGGACTTCCATATTGTTATGATTCACAGAGAAATTAAATTGGAGTAGAGGAGTTAATAGACCCAATTAAAATCAATTCCAATAAATATTCTAAACCAACAACCAAAACCACAACAAAAACTATAAAAAAAGAAATTAGGAGTGAATATCGTACAAATGGCAGTGGCGGGGAAGGGAACACATAATAATATCCAAAAAAAGTAAACGTAAAGAAAGAGAGAGAGAGAGACAAGATCGTCTATACTTGATCTCTATCCGCAACCTCCAATGTCGGGAAACATCTCTGAAGCTCTGTACACGCCCACGTTTTGAATTCTCCAACCAAATGATCTGGAATCCCATACGTCTGTACTTTATCGTCAGTTTCAATAACGCAGTCTTCATATTGATCCTGCATTTCATGCTGCAAGAAGCATTTGACTCCTCGCTTGATGGCTGAGCGTGCCTCTTTGGGAAGAATCTTGAACTCTTTCATTAGTTTTTGAATAATCCTGTGTAATCAAAGAAGAGAAGGTTTGTGAGTATTGTTGGAATGGGTGTTGTGGAAGAATGCAAGCGTGAAGCAAAGAAGAGAAAAAAGAATTCACCGCCTTCGGCGGTACACGGCCGATTGCAGTGGCAGAGAAGATAAAAAAAAGAATACACCGCCTTTGGCGGTTCAACCAAGAGGAATAAAAATAATCCACCGCCTTCGGCGGTACATAGCCGCCTGCGGTGGCAGAGTAGATAAAAAAAATAATTCACCGCCTTCGGCGGTACATAAAGATAAAAAAAAATAATTCACCGCCTTCGGCGGTACCGACCGCCTTCGGCGGTTCAGCGGTATAATTTCAAAACATACACATTATAACGCGTCAATCTCAACCCATTCTTACTAATCACAGTCGCATACAAGGGAGAAACCAATGAATTTCTTCTCCCAGAACTCAAAACATAATCACCATCTTCATTTGGTTCCAAAACATGCTCATCATCATCCAAATGAGAATGAGAATGATGAAAAGCATACTCATCCTCAGCAGCAGGAGCAATAGCACCAACAAGACCACCGACACGAGATCTACGAAGATTACTACTACTAAAATCATCTGTTCCACTTGCATCACTTTGATGATTGTTTGGCAAGTAGTTCATTACTTTTGCTCTCTTGTAGGAACGATTGTCCATGGACAGGTGGGGTACAAAGGCGTATCCATCAGTGGCGGTAGTCGGAACACGCTTCTTGTTTGCATTGATTGTGTTGTTTTGATTGCTGTTGTTATAGGACGGTTGTGGGGGGACTGCAGCTCGTTGTTGCTGTTTTGCAGAATTGGACACTGAATGCGGTTCAACAAGACACGTTCTATCACCGAAAATGCCAGTGTTGGGCTGTACAAAGAGGTCTTCCATGTATCTGAGAAAGCGGTGCTGCATGAATTGAGGGATGGCTAAAGTAACGTTTGCTTTGAGAGAGGTCTGGGCAACGAGACGGACAAGCTGCAGGTTGTGTTCTTCGCGAAAGTAGCGGGCAGCTTTTGACATTGCGGGGCTGACGCGTTGGAAGTTTGGGTAGCCTGTGTGACGAGAAGGGGGGGTGAGTGGGAGCATGATGCAAATTTTTACTTTAGAAGAAGAGGAAGAGGGCACTTACGGATGCGCACAATGTCAGTCCAAGCTCTGTAGTTTTCCGTGTTTGGCTCGCCGGTAGTCAGCAGCGGCGGCGGCGGCGCCGAGAACTCGAGCGGGTTGTCGTCGTCGTCGTCCTCGGTGGCGCTGCTCTGGCTGCGGATGATCTGCAGACGCCGCGTTGTTTGGTGGCCGGGCTTCTTTTCTTTTTCTTTTTCTTTTTCTTTTGTTGTTGTCGAAGTTGTTGTTGTTGAAGTCGCACGCGCAACGCGCAGCGGCCGCTTCGCGTCGGCGTCGGCGTCGTCGTCGGCGTCGGCATCGCTCGGCGCGCGTTTACAGAGCGGCGACGCGGGCGCCGGCGCATGCGACGCGTCGGTCGGCGTCGGCGCCGCGGCTCGCAGCGACGCGACCAGCGTCTGCAGCAGCGCCACGTCTCGGCGCAGCTGCGCCGTTTCTGCCTCGACGGCCGCGAGCCGCTGCGCGTGAGCGTCGGCTTGCGGCTCTTTGACGCCGCACGCATCGGCGATGGCGGCGGCGATGGCGTCGGCGGGCTCGACGGGGTCGTCCATGTTGTGTTTGTTGTTGGTGAGAGAAATTTGTGCAAGAAAGAAATGGAATTACAAGCACTCTCTACATGAAAGAATGAATACAATGGATCATGCAATGCACACTAAATGTTTGAAAACAAGCATTGAAATAGTATCCCTTGACGCGCATGCTGGTTGCTACGCACGCAGTTGCTCATCGAGTGTTTTCGGCGGGAATATCGTCCATGAAGCCACCTGTCAAACCTCAAACTGGCATCAACCAGCAAGCTGCGTCTTGTTTAATCTTATCATCTTTCCCAATTGCATTCAATAGATTATGTTATTTCTTTATGAATCAATATGACAACTGTGTCAATATTCCCTCGATTTTCATCGAATGTGGACTAATATTTCGCATGTCTTCATTTTGCAGCATTGTGGGGATCAAGGAATACAGAACGCGAAGATATACGATTTGGTTCAACAGTGAAAAACCGCACGCACAACTTAAAAGTTTCCATAGTTGCTTATTTTATTTTTCATAACCGGTATATTCACAAAAATGCAGAGAAAAAAAAGGCATATCAGGGAGATTTGAGTAGTTTTAGACCCACATGGCGTGGTCAAATGGAATACTGGTAACCTTTTGTGCATTCTTTTTCGCACGAACTTCATCAGCAGGCGTCACACGAGCAACAATCACTGGACAATTCGCATTGGCAATACAGTAGTTTGAAACCGAACCAAGCAAGAACCCTTCCACAGTCGACTTGCTTCCAGACCCAACAACAAGCAGATTCGGTTTCACCTCATCCACAAGTTCACAAATCTTGACACCAATGCTTTGTGTCAAGGCAGGTAGTACGCGAACTGCGTATTTCACGTGCAGGTGGTCGGGATCCGCTAAAGCGCGAATAAATGTCTTGGTATGTGATAGACGGACTTCGCGGTCGGCTTCTGTTTCGGTGACTACAATTGCAGTCACAGTGTCTTGTTCAGTCAGTGCAATGTTGTCGAGGACCCAGTGGAACGCGCCACAGGAGTTGTCGGATTCGTCAAGGGCAACAAAGATGTTGCGTGGGGCAGTAGTAGCAGCAGCAGTTGTTTCGCTTGCAAGCATGTTTGAATATTTTAATTTTTGTTGTTTGTTAATGATTGTCACGGTGCGGGTGTGGTGCCCTCTTTTTATGTTGTTTGCGTCGGAAGGAGTCGGAAAGAGTCAGTGCCCCTTGTGTCAGTTGTGATCGCCGGTGACTCACATCCGGAAAAAAAAGGGTACAAATATCGCGCCACGTTGCTCTACAATATGAAAAAAAAACTTCGTTGTAATTTTAACACTTCTCCCCCCTGAATATCCAAAATGACTGCTTCATCCATTGCCATCCCTGCCCGCAAGATCTTTGTCGCCATTGATGAGTCTTCCCACGCTGTCGGCGCTTTCAACTTTGTCCTTGACAACATTGCCACCACCGGAAACGATCACGTCACCGCCGTCGTTGTTATCGACTCTGAAGCCCAAAGAGAAGAGGTTTTGTGTTCTTTTTTTTTCTTTTTTTGCATTCTTGTCTCCGTGCTTTGTTGCAAGTGCTTGGGTGGCGTTTTGCTTACAAATTCCTGACCCCTAACAGACTCTCGAGAAAACAAAGACTTTGATCCGCGCTATCGCCGACCCAGACCACCTCAACGTCAAGTTCAGTGTCCAAATCCTCGTCCAAACCGTTGGCCAGAAAGTCGGCCCCCTCATTTGCAAGCTCGTCGAGGAAGCCAAGCCAGCCATGTTGGTCCTTGGATCCGCTGGAAAGTCCCACATTGAGGGTATGCTTGTCGGATCTGTTTCCAACTACTGTATTGCGAATGCCAATGTTCCTGTGATTGTGGCTCGTGTTACACCAGCGGATGAAGTCCGAGCCCAAAAGAATGCTCAGAGAAGCTCTTCTATTTCAAACAACCACGCCATGTGGGTTTAAGGATCATAATTTATTTGGTTTTTTTTTGTAAGGTTTCTATTAATTTTTTGTGAATAAAACTGTGTTCCCAAGTTTCAAAAGTTTCCGTGTTATCATTGTATTACATTCTATTTTGCAACATGTTTTTCGTGGCACAAAGGGTGGGACTTCCATAATTGTCTGATGGAGAGTGGCGAATACCAGTTGTTTAGACATATTAACCAGACAAGTTGGGAAAGTTCGTGAAGTGAGGCTAGAGTCCGCACAAGGAAATAGCACAAAGTCCCTTGGTCAAAATACTGATAATGCCACGGCATATTGTCTCAGTACAGGTATAGCAAGATAAATAATGATTTATCATCGTCAAGTCCGCATCTGCCCAACAGCCAACTATTGAACACACTACAACTTATTTAAATACATACACTGGAAAAGTTCCTGACCTTAAGCGCGCATCCTTTACATCCAACGACTCGGGTTACAGTCGTGCTTTTAGACGAAAAGATTTGGAATTTATAAGCTGGCTAAAAAAGTTCAACCACAGCTACTGCTGTTGGCGGTTGATTAATTATGCTGTCAAGGACTTATAACGGTGCTATCGTCCAGATACTTTCTGAAGACGTTCTTTTTTTTTTGCTTATTGCCAGCTGAATCCTCTTCCCAGACAAAAAATCATTTTGCGGCGGAAATGACTGTGTCTACCGATAAAAAATAAAACATTGCGAATGCATCTACACCGCCAACCACCTTTTCCAATAGAATTACGATAGAACAGAGTTTCGATCGTAATTCTATTGGAACTTCTTGTCGAATTCCGATATAACTGCATTCTATCGAATAGTCTATCGAACATAAATCGATAGAATTCCGACAGTTATAAGGTAGGTATTCAATAAGAAATTCTAATAGAATTCCAATAGAACCTTCCGATAGAACGCCTGGCTCGGTCTTGCGATAAAACAGTAGTGGCCGGTTTCGATCGCCGAGCCGTTGCCTCATTTCGCCGATGTAGTAACCACACCGTCTTCTTCCGGTGCTATTGGACACAAAATTAACTCTACTTATAGAAACATAAGGCAAGTTAAGTTGTTTGACAGTTTAATTCACACCTTCTTTTTTTTATATGAAATATTATATTTATAACCAACAAAACCCAACAAAACTGTTCGGACAACGAACTTCCACAACAAAAAATCAAGCAATTAAAACGGAACCATGACATGGCAGTCGACCTTTGAAGGTGCGCGAGCGTCCTGCATCCAAGCCTGCCCCAGCCGGTGAGAGAGGTCCGAGTAGTTGAATGACCACTGTCTCGATTCTAATCTGTGTGTTTATTTTATATTTATAAGTGTCGTGACGACTTCTGTTTATGTAATTGGAAGGCATTGAAGTTTTCATGTCGCAAGCAAACATGGCCGAACGCGTTTGTTCCTGGACCCAACATTCTGGCGAAATCGACGCTGTCACTAACTGCCATTTGAAACAGCGCCGATTGCGTTTCAAAATCGGTGCCAAGGTGAAGAACATGTGCTCAACCTGTCTGCTGGATCTTGAATTCAAACTCCCTTCTCAAATTCGGGCGATAAATTCTGTGCAGAAATTGATTCGAGTCATAGAATCAAGGTGTGTTTTATTTTGTAGAAAATACGTCATATTTGGAGATGACGCAAAGGTTTATTCCTGGCTTAAAATAAAGTAACTGAGACGCTCTTAGCCCAAGCTGGCCCATTCATATTGTAATGAGGCAGGCAAAGGTTTCATTTGACCAAAACGCTGTGGCAGTCGCACACATGAGTCGCACATGCACTTTGACCATTTTTTCTGTTTTTACAATGTTCGTTTTTGCTTTCAAAAACTTCCCAAAATCATGCCTTCCAGCCATCGTCTGGCTTTTAAAAGTGGGTTATTGATTCAAATCGTCAATGATCGTATTGTTTGCCTCTTACTCGCCTACCGGACCTAGGTATGCGCTTTCATCGACTAGTTCAGGCAACCATTCAAGAGTTGCCTCTATCAGGGCTTCGACGGCCAACTCGAAACGGCTTGAATAGAAATAAACCAGTGGCGGCATGATGATCAGAGTGAGTAACATCTGTATTGTAAACACGCCTCAAGCTGAGTCTGATGCTGACACTCAGGGATAACCTCGATTCTTCAAACACAAGAGAAAATCAAGAACGTTAGGCAATCTTTAGGTGTTCTTTGTTTTGGTAAAATAACGGTAAGCGTTGTTCTTATTTTTATAAATAAATACTAATAATTTATTTGAAACAGAAATTCAACAATGGAAGTGGCCACAGAAGGTTTGTTGTATTCAATTTGAGGCTCTTTGTTGAATGTAACCATGACTTAGCAGCCGACATAGCAGCCGACCGTGATGAATTTTTATAAAACAATTCGACTCGGAGCCCTGTGCCGCACAATAAATGGTACGTCATTGCCTTTTGAGTGCTTCCGTCATAATAATTTTCCTTTTCTGTTTATTTAGTTTTAGATTGATGAGCAACCTTTGATATGACGCCAATGTCACGATTCTGTGTTTCAGTCAAATTAAGAAATCTGCACAAACACGACTGGAATTGGCAAAAGAAAGACCTGGCCCTGATTGAAATAATGATATGAAAAATAAAAGAATTTGTAATTTTTAATGTGTTTTTCAACAATTTAACAACAATTTAAGGCATGACTGCATCTCCAAACCCTCAATGGTTCGTTTGCAATTCTATTTCATTTTTCGACAGCATTCCAATCGAATTTCTTATAGAATGGCAATCGCGAGTTCTGTTGTAATTCGATTGGGACACTTTAGGTTGGAATTCTATCAAATTACGATTTTATATAAAATCTAACGTGCGATCGATTTTCGATAGAAATACGATTGGTAGGGGGCTGGCGGTGTATGGGCTATTTTAGCCAAGGACCGTAGACGCGTCTGTCTTTTTCGCAATTTTTGAGTTTGAAATTCGTCATGTTCGAATCCAGAGGTGTCTTTGCCAAGGTTCAGTTGTGTCTGGTGGAAAAAAACATATATAACGAACATTGCTTCCCACTAACCCCCCATGCCAATTATATTACCAACATTCCAATGGACTCAAGCAGCATCGTTGTTCTCCTCGACTCGTCCTGTGACACCCAAAACGCAATCGAGACTGCAGTCAACAGTCTATCTTACTCTAGCCAAGACAGACTCACTGTGATCAGCATCGTTGAATCAACCTGCAACCAACGGACATCTCTTGCCGATATCACAACAGCCTTGAAATCCTTGCAGCCCGCTCTGCACCCAGCGACACAAATCAACCTCTTCACCGTCCCCGAAAACGCTTGCCAGTTCCAAAACAGCATCCACAAGCTAGTCATCAAGGCTCAGCCGGAACTCATGATCCTTGCGTTGAACAGCAGATACTCGTCAACAGTGTTTGCTTATACCCGGAACCAGCCACAAATCGTTGTTAAGCATTTGGACGCATTTGAAGCTATCGTTCCAGATGAGGAGAGCAGGGATTGGGTTATTCGGGACTCTGCACGCTGCAGTAGCCCTATTGGCTGGGATTGAGTTTTTCTGCTTGACCCTCCTGCAATCAATCAAATCGTTATTTATTCTCCCCCGCTTTGCATCTCTCTGTTTTTCATTAGAACCATGCAACTATTATAATAAAAAAAGAAAGCATCTGTATTCATAATATTATTTATCAAAAAAAACACTCTCTGAATCCCCACGAATCCCCACGAGCCCCTCGTTGCCGATGATGCGCACGCACCGCCTGCGCCGCGCCTCCGGCCTTCTGTTTGCGCTTCTCTTCTGCTTCTTCAGCCTCGCATTTGTGCGCTTTGTCTTTGCTTGCTTCCGTTCAGACGCAAACGCCGACTGGCTCGCGGCGCTCGCCGCGCTGCCCATCGTTCTTTATGTGTCGCTTGTGCCGGCGGCGCTGTGCCACGGCGCGCTTGCGGCGGTGGCGGCCGCGGCGGGAGAGTGTGTTGGCGAGGAGCACGGCGAGCAGCAGCAAGAAGTCGCGAGCGAACAGCCAGCGACCCCGTCGCTCGCGGCTGCTGCGAAAGCATCGATCCTCGGACTGCCGGCCGTCTCGCATGCACTGGCAAACGTGGCAACGCGCCTGCTCCTGAAGGCCGCTGGAACCATCCTGTCCACGGCCTGGTCACAGCTCCCTGCGATTCTAGACTTGCTTGCGTCTAGCATGCATTCCCTTGCAGCTTGGATTGAACAGTGTCTGCCAAGGGTTTATCCATATCTTGAAGCCATTGTCCTGTTTCTTGGGAAATGGATCCCTATTGCTCATGAGTCTTGCGTAAAAGCTGCCTCATTCGTTTGGGCACGTGGATACGCGTTTTGTATTTACGCTGGAAATCTTATCCATGACTCGTGGGATCCCGTTATTGTCCCAGTCCTGCAATTTGTTGGGAATTCATTCCACTATGTCTCGATATGTTTCGTCGCTGGATTTCATCGCCTAAAAGACTGGAGTTTTACGGGTATGACACTCTGTCATGATGCTTTATCCTGGCTAGTTTTGCTGTATCTGGACTTTCACCACCGCGTTCTCGTGTTTATGAACCCCTACTTTACTGTGCTCACTGAATTCGCAGTAAAAGCGTGGTTGAGTGTATCCGCTTTCACGAAAGTGACGCTGGATGCAATTCATCAATTCGCTGCTCTCTTGGTCCATGTATACATTGACTGGAAGATTCCAGAGCTTATGGCCAAACTACACAATGGAATTGTAACTATTGGCAAGAGCCTCATCTCGTGGAGCCTCTTCATTGCGTCAAAGGTAAAAAAGAGTCGAAGGGGCTATTCTTGTGGAAAGAGAATTCTAATTCTCTCTCTCGTGCTTACAGGCACATGATGTGTTGGAGGTTCTTTGCCATCTCATCTACAACAGCACTCTCCTCGCAGCCGTCTGGAGAAAGATGGAATCTTTACTCATCTTCTGTTATCCCATCTTGACTCGTTTCGTCCACGCCACATACCTCGTTGCAGTCGAAATCATTGCCCAAACAAAGATACTAGCACTCCCCGTGATCCAAACCCTGCACTCTATTACAACGTACTGCATTAACACATCATATGATTTCGCCCAGTGGTTGTCGGTTACAATCGCCAACGCCGAATGGTTCAAACTGATCCAGAGTGTATTGGAATGGGATTTGTGGGTGCTTTTGTCGATGCAAGTGACCTTGATTACAACACAAGCTCAATCTGCACTGAATTCCTTTGTTTTGCGAACTCAAGATGCGATGGAAAAGAATGTTGCAAGAGTTGTCGGGCAAGTGGAGAAAGGGGTTTCGAGCTATTTTTATGGTGTCGACAGGAAGAGAGAAACAGCTCCCAATGACAGCCCAACGGCGACATCATCAGATACGCACAAGAAAGCAGATTAAGCTGGAGGGGCGTGTGTCATCATTATAAAACTCATATCAAGATAAAATAAGTGCAATAAAGTGTGTATTAATCATCAAACTGAAGAATAAAAAAAAAGAAGGGGTTGGGGATTTTGATGAGAACCTTCATCGTCTATAACTGGGGGATATAAAAAATACAACATCATCTTGACTATCACATCAATGCGCAAACCAAAAAATAATAAACAGCTAAATACTTAAACAGAGCATTCCATGATTCCATGAACTTCCATGAGGTGATGTGTGTGTGGAGGGGAATAACTGTGAACTGGGGAATGGGAGAAGGGTATCATCACAAGCTCTCTCGGTAGATTGTAACCTCATCTGCTTCATCCACGGCTACTTCTACACTGTAAGTCAGTCTTTTGATGATGACACGGCATCGAGCATTGACGATACAGTGGCTAGATATTTGACCCAAGAAACTGTCGCCGCTGAGCCCCAGAATAAGCAAATCGGGTCGAGCTTCGTTCACCAGCTTGCATATTAAAGAAGCGGTGCTAGTAGAAGGGGCTACAAGAACTTGAAGAATAAATTGTGATTTTTGGTTGAGAGACCGCAAGAGTGTAGACGCTCGAGAAAGTGTCTGAACAAAAAAAAAGGGAACATGAAATGAAGAGAGTTAGAAAGCATGGAAAAAGACATTTTCTCTTGTTCTCCTTGTGAAATTGTGGGATTTGGGGGAAGGTCCAGCTCACGGGAGTCAGGAACACGTGTTTTTTTTGTCTTACCAATTCGCGCTCGCATTCTGAATCCACCACCGCCAGCAGCACAAACCGGTCGTTCGGAAACAACGCTACATGATCTACAGTGCATTTTATTGCGCTCAACAGATTCATTGACTCTTCAAGGGCAAAGAATATAGTTCTGCCAAGTGGCGGTGGTGGTGGTGGTGGCAAAGCATCGTCTCCCGGAGAAGAAGATGCTTCCGGCTCGGGAGTTTGCTCAAGATCGTGGTCATATTGAGATTGTCTTGGAATAAGTTTGGTACCAGCGGCGGGAGAGTCAGACATTGTTGGTACACTCATTTTGCTGGTCTTTTCACAAAGTGGATTCTTGTCTCAGATATTTTTTGATTTCCTGATTTTTCATCAGCATCGAAAAAACGTGTTTTGCCTAAACCACGTGTTTTGTACAAGCAATCCGCTTAAAGATCTCTCAACGAACCCTGTTTCACAGGGCACGCGGGGATCCTCCAAATTGAGCTAAATAGCCAAAAAATCGATCATTTTTTCATCAATTTCACATTCATTGCAGTCTGCTGATAAACAATCTTGGATATACTGTATACAAGTCATTGTTTTATGTTTTTGTCAATCCCACTCTGAAGTACTAGGGCTCGCATATCTATTTTGGTTTTGGAGGGCACCATCGCCGGTCAAGAACTTTAGGGCCGAAAAGTTGATGCACCGCTACACCCATATCTGGATGATTCGTAAAAATACCGCGTCAACACATTCCCAAGCGTTTCATTCATCACCACCCAAGCCACACCAACAACAAACCCGGTCTCGACCGAGACACTAGTTTACGTATCTGAGACTGCATCGTTTCCACATAAGACGCAATATACACGTGTACTTGGAACCTTGTTTCAGGGTTCAAGAGGTGACCGTAGGATTCAAGCAAGGTATTGTGTTTTTTCAAGCGTTGCCGATTTGATCGCCTTCTACTATAGAGGTACAATGTGTAGGATAGTAATGCAGTCGTTGGAGGTTTTAGATAGTTGTGTTATGCCGGTTTGGAGAGCAGCTATGGGATCGACGGATTGGTCAAGCAAGAGGCAGATGCGCCAGTTGAATAGCGAGAAAAGCGAGTCAAAGCTTGACATTCTGAATTTAGGGTATAGATATAATGTCTTTATGTGTATATGTGTGTGTGTTCTACGATGAAGCGAGGATGGGGATGGAATGGCCTTTTACAGATTCTTTGAGCCACAAGCCAAGGATCGCACTTTCAAGATAAGTTTGTGTCTCACCTCTCAACCTATTTTTATTTTATTTTTTGAATTCAAGTTCTGTTTCCGCGCTGTCACACAGTTGGTCTTCAGATCTCATATTTGGGGGAGCTGGGGTAGTACCACTCGATTCTCTGACACGCCAACATACATTGAAAAGGTTTTTTCCAGACTGTTTTTTCTATTAACATAGCTTCTGGTGAAATCGGATTTGGGGGGTTCTATCGTCGATTGTCAATTAAACACTGACGTTTCGTAACATTATTTTATCACTTAATTAAAGAAAAACAGAAGGATATATATAGATGAACAAAAAAAAAATCCTGAATCCGTTTACAGTCGATAAACCATTGAAGGAGAAGACGCAGATACAAGTTCTGTTATCTGCGATTCCCGAAACATATGATCCACCACCATAATATGCACATTAAACTGCACTTGTGATGGTAAAGTCGTGTGAATCTGACTGAGAATTCCAGTTGCCTTCAATATGGTCTGCAAAGGACAGAAAGAAAAAGTCACCATCAAGGGGGAAGACATAACGTTAGAAAAAAAAGGGGCACGAGGGAGAGGGGAAAGCCAAGGGCATACTCAACAGTTTCTCTTTCGGATTCGGAATTCACAAGAACAACCATCATCACATTGTCTTGCGGACTCTGCTTCAAATGTGCCACTGGGCAACCCAAGGCCGTGGAAAGGCTGGTGGCATCGTCAACAATGAATAGAACGTTTTGGTTATCGCAGAAAGCTGGTTGAGGTTGAATGAAGGTGAGCATTTTGTTTTTTTTTGTGAGTTTCAGATGTTTGCGAAACAAGGCAGGTCATGAACAAATGAAAACACGTGTTTTTTTTCTGGTATTGCCGCGACTCTAAGTCACATAAATACTGAACTTTATAATTTATTTCAAGTGATTCTAATGCAATAATGATGGGTATATTAATGGAGCATAATGCGCTTCGAATAATTAAATCAGTCCCAGCCAATAGGGCTACTGCAACGCGGAGAATCGCGAATAACCCAATATTTGCTCTCCTCATCTGGAACGATAGCTTCAAATGCATCCAAATGCTTTACAACGATTTGTGGCTGGTTCCGGGTATAAGCAAACACTGTTGACGAGTATCTGCTGTTCAACGCAAGGATCATGAATTCGGGCTGAGCCTTGATAACCAGCTTGTGGATGCTGTTTTGGAACTGGCAAGCGTTTTCGGGGACGGTGAAGAGGTTGATTTGTGTCGCTGGGTGCAGAGCGGGCTGCAAGGACTTCAAGACTGTTGTGATATCAACTAGATACGGCCGTTGGCTGCAGGTTGATTCAACGATGCTGATCACAGTGAGTCTGTCTTGGCTAGAGTAAGATAAACTGTTGACTGCAGTCTCAATCGCAATTCGAGTGTTGCAAGATGAGTCGAGGAGAACGACAATGCTACTTGAGTCCATATGTGGATAGCTTTGGCACAGAAATGTGCTTCTTCAAGTTGAGGTTGTGGGTTTGATACATGGGAGCATGAGGGCTGTCTTTTTATGCGATTTTTCATTTTCTCAACCCCGCGTTTTTTTTTTCTCGCCAACCCACAAGCCCTACCGCCTCCAATTTGAACCCTCTTCGCAGCCGCCAACTTTTTTTTTTGTATCAAATATCGCGTTTTTCCAAACCTGGGACTGGGCCTTCCACTATCAACAAAAACTAAAAAAAGAAATCCAATGATTTGTAATAATACGAGGGTGTTCAAGTACTTCACACACCAATTAAGGGTGACTTTATAAACCAATTTGAAATCTATGAACCCAAGTAATTTTTTTTCTGCGTTTTTTTTGAATTTTCTTGATAGCCCTGCTCAGAACATAGTTGTCCCTTGGGGATTGCCTTCATTTTTTCACACTTTTTTTGTGTTTGAAATTTCAAACCTCCTCTCCAGGTAGTTTCAGTCATTTTTTTGAAAAAAAGTGCAAAAAAAGCGCAAAAAATATTCATTTTTGTCCATTTTTGCTTGTTTCAAAGTGATTTATAAAGTCACCCTAATTTAGGTTTTTTTACTTTTTGTTTTTTTTATTGCTGAAGAAAGAGAAGTGTGAAAATCAATCTCCTTTCAATAATATGAGCACCAACCGTACTTTTAAATATTACAAAACTTCTTTTTTTTTTTGGCCAAGGGCTGTATCAAAATGGACTTTCGCATCGCGGAGAACCTTTGATATAGTAATCTTCATTTTCATCCGGAACAATCGCAATCTCGGCAACAGCAGCAGCAGCAGCAGTAGCAGTAGCAGCAGAAACAGAAGCAGGAACCGCAATCTGCGGTTTTTGACCAGCACTCTCCAAATCCAACAATATAACTCCACATCGCGATCGATACACCATCGAATACGCAATCATGGAATACAAGGGCTGAACTCCTAATAAAAGTATCTCTGGTCGTGCTTGCTTGGCGATTTTGTACATTGTGTTTTCGAATTGGCAGATTGTTTCAGGGACCGCGATTACTCTGAATTGGGTAGACGGATGTATCAATCTCGTGGGTGGTGTTGTTTGTGAAGGTTCTGATGAAGTACTGTTGTTGCTGCTGCAGTTGTTGTGGGAGGAGTGGCTGACTGTCCGAAGAGAGCATGATTTGGACTCTGCAACGTCTTTCAATATCGTCGTAAGCGTTTTAAGTGTACAAGACTGTTCGGACGCTGCTTTCACGATGCTGACTACGGTGATTTCGTCTTGGCCTGTGCCCGCCAGGTGATGCATTGCCCCCTGAATTGTAGTTCTTGCGTTGGCCGAGCTGTCCAGTATAACGAGAACGCTTCTGAAAGTCATTGGATTCGAGGCGTGGGGAGGGTTTTTTTTAGGGTGTAATCTGCAGTGTGAAACTTGGGTGAACTGAGTCTGACAAGAGGTGGGGACTGGGTCAAATTTAATGTTCTCGCAGCCACTCACACACACATAATTTATGCCGCTGTCATTTACAATAAAGGTTTTATTCGCTTAATAAGCATCACGCCCACTTCCACTGTGCATAGATCGATGAGAAGTACTCATTGTCTTGTTTTGCTGTTCCAGTTTTGGACAGTGGGTAATCATGTGTCCAAGACCACCACAGAAAGAACATTCAATCGAGGCTGAGAAATTAGACATCAATTAGCATAAACACAAACAGAGAACTACAAGAATAGAACCAGAATACTGGGCCAAAAAAAAAACAACATTTTACCTCCTTCAACACCCTTGAACATTTCTGTTGGGTCTTCAAGACTCATCAGGAACGGAGGAATCTTCTGCTTGGCTTCCCTCAACAAGTGCTTCAAATCCAACAAGATTTGATCGGATGAGTTCCTGTTGATGAATGTCGTGGCCACACCAGTCTTTCCACTACGCCCCGTTCTTCCGATTCGATGCACGTAATCTTCAATCTCTTTTGGCATGTCGTAATTGATTACATGTTGAATTTGAGTGAAATCCAGTCCTTTTGATGCAACATCTGTAGCAATCAAGACATCTGCCTTCCCAGTTTTGAAAGCCTTGATTGCAAATTCACGTTCCTCCTGTGTCTTTCCACCATGAATCGACGCCGTATCGATCCCCTTCAACAACAAATATTCATAAATATCATCCACATCGTTCTTGTTTTCAGCGAAAATGATGGTGGGTGGAGGTGTCTTTTGGAGACACTCCAACAGATAAACAATTTTGGCCTCTTGCTTAACGTATTCAATTTCTTGTATCACATCCAGTGAGGCGCTACCGGCACGACCCACGTTTACAACGACAGGACAAACAAGAGCACTTTTTGCAAAGTTTTGAATCTTTTTGGGCATGGTTGCTGAAAAGAGAAGGGTTTGTCTTTGGTGTTTGAAATAGGACATGATGTTACGGACGTCGTCTTCGAATCCCATATCAATCATTCTATTTACGAAAAGAGTTATTTTTTGAACCAAAACAAAAAAAAAAAAAAAAGAAGGAAAGAAATCACTTACCGATCTGCTTCATCCAAACACAAGAACCGGCACAAGTCCAGGTTAAATTTACCCTTGTTCAGCATATCTTGTAGCCGTCCAGGAGTTGCTACGACAATGTGCGGCCCAGATCGCAAGGCAGTCATTTGGTCTTGCATACCGATTCCACCCATACACAACAACATTCTGAGCTCAGGGTAATTTCTGTTTTTCGTTAATGCTTCACCCATTGCTTTCGCTACATCGTAGGTTTGACGCGCAAGTTCACGAGAGGGGCAGACAATCATTCCGATTGGGCCTTCGCCTGAGATGAGGGGAAGACGCATTTCTTGTTCGAGAGCAAAGAGAACCAGAGGAAGAGTAAAGACGAGTGTTTTTCCAGAACCAGTGAATGCTGTGTAGTTGGAAAATATAGATTCAATAAACGTCTTTCCAGGAACGGATGTGTGTCATGTACCTATTCCAACCATGTCTCTTCCAGAAAGAACCGTAGGAATTCCTTGTATTTGAATTGGAGTCGGAGACTTTATGCCTTTGGCCTCCAAGTGATCAATAATTTCCTTGTGTAGCCTCATGTCACGAAACGCTTTTATGGGCGGGGGTACATTATCGCCTTCCACCAGAATATGATAAGTTTTCCTGATTGACTCCGTGACTTCTTCGGATTGATTGCGAATATATGATGGCGGTGTCCAGCTGTTAACGAATGCGTCAAGGACACTTGACAACTGCGTACTAAACACGAAAAGCACACGTACGTCGACGGCATCGGCTCAGTGTACACGATCCCCTTTGCCAGCTCGTAGTCCGAGAACAGCGACTTCCGCGTGTTCAGCTGCACCTTTTCAATCTCCTTCTGCAGCTCGACTTCCTTCTCGACTGCGCTCTTTTCCTTCGCCGCAATGCCCTTCTCCGCATCGCTGCGCCGCAGCGCGGCCACCTGGTCGATCAGCGGCACCGTTTCGCGCAGCGGCGCCGCGTCTTTGTGCGCTGCGCAGTCCGCAGCGGCGTCGGGCTTCGCATTTGTATTTGTCAGCGCCTCGACGCGCCGCTGCTTCGCCGCCCGCCGCTGCGCCACGGGCACGTACGCCGTGTACGCCGCGTCGTCGAAGGCGGCTTCGTCGTCGCTGTCGGCGCGGCGTCGTTGCATGTTTTTGAGGTGAACAAAATAAAATAAATAAAATAAAGTAAAGTAAAAAGAAAAATAAAATAAAATAATTCATGCACGACTGGCAACAGCTGCTCGTCCAGGCGGTCGCCGCCGTGCTAAGCGACGCAAGCGACACGCCCGCCGAAAAAGTCCTCAGAAAGACCCTCCGTCGCGGACACAGCTCGCTCTCAAACGGCGATCGCAAAGCCATCGCAAGAAAGTTCTACGGAACAATCAGCTTGCGCAAGAGACTGGCTCACATGCTCGATAGTGTATTGGTCACTGCAGAACCACACAGCACCGAATACCTCATTGCACTCATAACCCTCTACACTGTCCACGAAGAACCGAAACTATTCTTGAACACATCTGCTCCAAGAGACTCGGCTTGGCTCGAATATGCATCAATCCACCTACCTTCTACACTCGTTACCGCCATTTCTTCCCCAACTCTTCCATCGTCCATTCCGTGGCCTACAGGCCACCAAGAATACATTGCAACATTCCATTCCCTCCCTGATTGGTTGGTTTCACTCATTGTAACGTGCAACGCGTTCCCAAGCCCAGCTTCCCAACTCGCTTTCGCACAAACTCTCAACACTCCATCAACGCCCCATTTTCGAACGCGTCTCGCGAAAATCAGTCGAGATTCCCTGTCGAATACATTGCGAACACCCTTTGACGGGCAGCAACACCGCCCCATCGAAACTGAACCCTGCAAGCTTTCTAAGCACGCGGGACTTCGTGTTGTAGGAGGCGAGAAGCCAGAAGTGTTGGGAAACAAGTGTCACCAAGAAGGGTTGTTTGACGTACAAGATGAAGGATCTCAGTTGATTTCGTTGGTCGCCGTAGGAGACAAAGTGGATGCTGGGATATCAGGTACTGCTCGTCCTGCTTTAAAAGTTGTGGATTTGTGTTGTGGGAGAGGTGGGAAAGCGTTGCATTTATTGGATCTTTTGGAAACACGCACTGGTGGTGGTGGTGGACAGCAAAAAAGTTGTTTGGTTTGTCATGACGTGGACTCTGGGACACTGAAGCAGGCCAAAACTCGGATAGAGAAGGCTCAGATAGATGATGTACTAACATCAGCCGTTGATGTACGTTTTGTTTGTTCGGAGTTGGATGCAAACTTGGTGAATGGTGGGCGAGGTGGTGACATGATGACGTTTCCTCACACCACAGATGACCACGGGAACTCTTTAAATATTCCAGCAGTTAAAAATGCATTGAGTGGAGATGGTCTGGCAGACATTGTGCTGGTGGATGCCCCTTGCTCATCCCTTGGAACTCTACGACGGGGGCCTAACGTTCGATGGGAAATGAACCCAAAGAGCCTAGACGTCTTTCCACCGCTTCAAAAAAGCATCTTATCCCAAGCCGTGAACCTTGTGAAGCCAGGTGGCATTCTCGTATACGCAACATGCACTTTCAACAATGCCGAATGTGTTGACGTCACGAAATGGTTTAACGAAACATTTTCAGACAGTTTTGCACCAAGTCCTTTAATTCAAGTATTGGATCGTGATGTTCTGGAGCGATTGTTTTTGGATCAAGAAATTGATTTGCAGACCGTTTCTAGTGTGCAGCTATCGCCAAGTCTTCACGATACAGACGCGTTTTACATATCTCGTTGGATTAGAAAAGAATCTATTTAAAGCTTGCCGTGCTTGATTTCATGGCCAAAAAAAAAAAAAAGAACAATCAGAAAAAGCCCATTATTCCACCACACATTCAACAATGTCACCCCCACAAATGCAGAAAATCGACACATCGTCTTCCAGTCAAGCCCAAAAGGCTGCAGCCATCCAGTCAGAGGCAAGTATTTTTGCAACGCTGTCTGAATAGCCACTAATAAGAGTCTCTGGTCGAAACTTTCTGAAAAAAAAGGTGGGGGAAGTCATCAATATTATGCAAAACAATATCGAAAAAGCTGTCAAGCGGGGGGAGAAACTAGAAAGTTTGCATACTAAAACAGAGGAGTTACGTGACGGTGCTACAATCTTCAAAAAGGGAGCGACAAAGATTCAGAACGATATGGTGCGTAATTTTTTGAGCTTTACAAGTTCACAGGCAATTAACAAAATTATCTATCATCTAGTGGTGGAAGGTGTGGAGCTCATTTTCGTTTGTTACATCGGAATTGTTAAAGATTTCTTTATTTGCAGAATATGAAGCTGAATCTTATCTTGGGATCAGGAGCAATTGTGGCTTTTGGAATTCTCGGGTTCATTGCATATTCGTACATGAGATGATAAGGATAAAGAATAAAGAGGCATACACACACAATAACACGTAAAAGCACTTTAGAGACCCGGAACAACCCCATCCAAATCCTGGCTCGCGTCAAACACATCGTCATCAAAACTCGAATCGGTGCTAATAACTCTGGTTGAATCGTCGTACAAGGCAGTGTTTTCTCTGGCCCTGTTTCTCAGGATTGCAAGTGATTGAGACAAAGAGGCTTCTGAAGGCGGTGGCATTGCAGCTGCAGCAGTATTCTTGGCTGGCGACGCGTCTTTTTTCTTTTCCTTGTGCTTTTGCTCGGACACGGCAGCCGACTTCTTTGGCCGAACTAGCCGCGGAACCGCCGCAACCGCCTTCCGCAGAGCCGACTGCGGCGCCGAGCACGGCTGACTCAGCTGCTGACTCAGCGTCTTTTGGCTGTTTGAAACGTTTGATGACTGCGACAGGATCTTGTCCGAACGGCTCGGACGCGGCTGTGACGACTGTGACTGCGACTGCGGCTGCGACGCGTTTTCCTTTTGAGACAGCTTGGCTTCGGTCTTGACGCGTTTCTTGTCGGCAGGGGACAGGTTGTTCCAGCTAGGTCACAGTGGATTGGTGAGTAAATTGAATGGGTGGGTTTGTTTTTTGCAAAAAGAGTACAATACCGCGCGCGCAGGTGGTCTGGAATCATGGCTTTGGAGCTTGTTCTGGTGGCTGATTGCACTGCATGATGTGTTGAGTTGATTAGTCAAAGAGGATGGAGAAGTGTTACTGACTGTTTGGGAAATTGTGGCGTTCGGACAAATTTTCCAAACAGATTTTTATTAATCAATTTTACTCTGTTTTTCTTTCAGTTTTATACCCCCTCAACGTCTCTGAACGGCACGTCAGATTAGTGTACATTTAAAAATCAAGTAATCGCCTGATCGAAGTGTAAATCTTGTTTTTGGGATTGTTTTCCGTAAATCTCATTCTTTTGCCCCAAATAATATCCGTCGTAGTTTTGCATGCCACTTTTCCAACCCTCTCTTCAACGCGCCATGATGCGATGGATGCTGCTACTTTTTGCCGTCTTTTCTACTTTTTCTTCGGGCCAAACCTTCATGGATCCGATTATTGGGTTTTATCCAGGCTCTTCAAACATTTCGAAAAAGTACGAAAACAGCATCACAGTCGCGTTTTTACTGCCATACAATACGTTCTGGAATATAACAGAGCAGTCCGTTTATGATGCTTGCACATTTTGTGGGTGGATCCGGCAGATGGATTCCGCAGGGGAAATGGTTGTGAATCACATCAACAACGATCCGTCGATTTTACCGAATACGATGGTCAATATTTTGAGGGTTCAATCTTGGGATCAGAAGTTGGCTTCTTTGGATAATCCTGGAGGCGCGGCTATAGCGGCATTGAGATTGGCTTCGCATTCGCCACGTGAGTGAAATCAAAAATTTCGATTGCTTTTTGCTGCTGATATTTACAAAAAAATTTAGCTGTAATTGCTGCATTCGGTGATTCGTCTGGAACAAGTACAAAGTGCATTGAGTTTTATTTTTATTTTTCTTCTTTGGGGTCTTTTTTAAACCTCACACTTTGATATAGAATGTCGGCAGGGGTCTTATCTCAGAACCAGGTACACTTATACGATAGAAAACTCATCCTTGTATAAGGATCTTACCAGAAAAAAAATACATGCTTATTAGATCCCAATGTGCGGTCCAATTCAAAATCTACCAAAACTCAGCGAAACAGCAAACTATCCCTACTTTTTCCGAACAACCTATTCCAACAAGTGGGGCAGTGATATTGCTATTCTTTTAAATCGATGGAAAGTAAAACGCGTGGCAATCATTTACGATGGAGATGACTACGAATCGGCAGGAGGTTTGTGATTATTTTTGCCCTTTTTTTTGCGGTTACTTAAAAATCGCTTAATCAAGCTTGCTTGGATGTAAAGGGCTCCCTTTTCTCGAATAATATTATTGTATTATCTTATATGCAGTATCATGGGAATCTTCACCATGTCGATTTTGAGGATATTGTTGCTGAATTGCACCGACTTGATGCTAGGTAACCAAGCATCCGCTCAATCAATAACAAATGTTCGACTGAAAATTAATAATTGAAAGGTACATGGTTCTATGTGCTCAAGGCTGGACGAGGTCTTATGACCTCATAAATCGCGCAAAGTAAGTGAGACCACACTTTCGAAATCGTGCTAACTCGGTGTGACAACATTAGTGCGACTGGACTAATTTCTTCGAAACATGTATGGATTGTTACAAATCCACCATATCCAGAAGATTACAGTGGTTTGTTTGCTTGGGCTTACGGTCCAGGAAATGGAGGGTTATAATAATGTTAAAACAGGAGTCGGGATTGATGAAAGGCTCAACAGCCTCGTTGGAATGGTTTATATAAGTCCAAACTTCCAGATCAACTCAGCCCCAAATTTCCGCTCTATTGAAGAAAGATGGAAAACCCTTTACGAGCAAGATCCGCTCAAATATCAGATCGACTACATCAGTTGGCCGAATGGTGGCTCTTACGACTGCATGGGAACGATTTTGTATAGTCTTGATAAGGTTTTTGAAAATATTTTTTTCTTTTAACATGAACATGGTTTTCAACTTGACAATGTTCTTTCAGTTCCTGAAACATCCAAACTATACCCCACAAATGCTTGGCAGCGGTGAATTGCAACATCGATTGACAAAATCAGCATTTCTTTCTTCGGGGTTTCCAGGTATTTCTTTAAATCCAATGACCCTCGATTCAAACGGAGATATGGCGGCGTGAGTTCAAGGACTTTTGTTTCAAATTAAGTCCATAAAAGCCAAACTAATCTCGTTTAGAAATACGATATTCATGACATTGGATCAGAGATTTTGGACGGATGGATTTCAACCACCATTTGGTGAAGTGGAAAAACTGACTGGGGAATATTTATCACATGGTGAACCAACATTTTACGGCGGATTAACATCCCCACCAGCCGACGGCCCTCCGATCTTAATTCCAACACCATGGGTTATGACGACTGAAAATAGCAGTGGAAGATTGGTTTTGTCTTTGATCGTGATTGGATACATTGTCTGTCTATCTTCTGCAGCGTTTCTATTCCGTTACAGGAAACATCCCTCCATCAAACTATTGAATATTTTTTATGTCCAATATTCTATCGCTGGATCTTTACTCATGTTGACTTCGCTCGTCTTTTACTTTCAGCACCCAACTCAAAGTACATGTTACGTTCGTGTGTGGACTGGTTTGATTGGTTTTTCCACAATAGTATCACCGATAGTTTTCAAGAATATATACATTTGGCGCATCTTTAGTTGGAAAACAGCGCAGGCAAAAGGATATGTTGGTAAACTTGCGTGGAGTCTGTTTATTGCTTCAGTCGCCCTGAGTGTCATTCAAATGGTTTGGCCATACAGTTTAACTGAATTTTAATTTATTTAAAACAAAAAATCGCTTTCAGATTTTATTGGGACTTTGGATGAAAGAAGAAAACTACCAGGTCGAAGGAATCATTTATGATGGAACGAAATTGGTCTTTGAATGCAGATTGATTCATAACTCTCACATTGTGGATATCCTTTCCGCCTTCAATGCGTTGATCATCTTCAGTCCAGCAATAGCATCGTTCATAACAAAAGATGTCAGCGTTCAATACAGTGAATCATCGCTGCTTGTTTTGAAATCTCTTGTGTTGCTCTTGTTGGCACTGGTGGCTACTCAAATGGGCTTCGACGAAAACACGTTATTGAAAGAATGCATCTGCATTTGGATAGCTGCGTTGTTTATTCCAGTAGTTCAAGTCGGTTCAAAGGCTTTGGAAGTTATCTCGGAAACTGGACTTTTGTCAACTTTGAGCTCTTTTCGGAAATCGCAAACTGGAGGAGCAAAGAATGGGGGTGTGACAAGTCATAATAGTATGAATTCTCTCAAGAATCAGCACGTCAAGGGGTCTCTGCAGGTTCTTTCACCAAAGCCGAATGTTCGAAAGATTCAAACAGCTTCTTATCTGACAAACATGGTTTGGTCTCCTGTTCACATACGCATTCCAAAAATTTTCTAAAGCTTTTGTCACTCAGGCAGCCAATATGAGCTATAGAACTAAAGGCTATTCTTCGATTTGGTGGTCCTTGCCATGGAAAGCGACAAAGAACGCAACAGTTTGTACGTTTCGCAGGAAATCGTGGATAATTATTCGATCAATTGGAGACGAAGTGAACGCATATGTCTTGGAATTCGCGGAGCTCATTGTTAAAGATTGCATTGTTTATGTTTTAGTTCCCCCATCAAACGGTAAAGGGAAACACGCATTTGGCGGATACCAGATAATGTGTGAGTTTGGAACAGAAAAAGAAGCACAATCATTTGCATCTGAATTACGGAGCACACTCAGCTCGGCAGTGCAATTTAAACAATGATAATATAGTAAAGGGTTTACAACATCTAATAAAGATCAAGGAACGGCTTTTACTTTATTTCTTCAGTTTAGTGCTCGGCAAGCACGCTGCGAACGACTGCTTCCAGGATGGCGCAAATAAGACCCTTGTTCAATTCTTTATGCTGAAGCATATTGAATAATCGAGAAAGACCCATGGTAGTATTTTGCTTCCCGAGAACTGTTTGAATACCTTCGTATCCCAGCAAAACGGCATTCGAGTTCAACAATCGTTTGGCTTCCATTCGAGTCTCACTTCGTTGGGAATCAGTTCTTGGATTCAACTTATCAGCTTCCAATTGGGCAAGGTATTCAGGAGTGGAATATGCCCACACTCCATTCGGCCATAGGGAATCAGACTGTAATAGCCAACCAAATTAGAAATCGAAAAACTTATTAACATAAAAAAAATAAAAAATTACCACAGCATCCAAGTATCCAGACACCGCATCCACACTTCGAATATCATCCACATGCTCTTGAATCATTGTGGAGATTGTCACGCCGTAGCTGTTTCTCAACACAGACTTGACCACTTGAAGTCCTCTCTGGCGCATCCATTGGTTTGGATCGGATAAATTAAAAACTTCTTCAATAACTCCAAAAGCACATTCTAAAAGGATAGCTAGTTCGCTTGGGGATAATTCTGCAGATACTTTTGGTGTAGACGGTGGAGGTTCGGATTTGGGACCAGGTGTCGGTGATTTACTCCTTATGATAGAGGGCTTAGGAGTTAAAACGGTGTCGCCTTTGGAAGGAGTAGTTGCTGTAGCACGGTGCGGCAGGGCTGGAGCTGAAATTTCCTGAATCGAATTGGCAGCAGGTTTCACTTCCGCTGCCGCTTCATCTTCCGAATGTGGATCGGTAGCTAAAGACGAATATGTTCCTCCAGTTTGTGGGACGGATTTGGGCAGCGAACTTTTCCCAGCAAGGGAAGAGGTTCGAGATGGAACATTGGATTTTACACCAGCATCACGTCGCTGCTGTAATTTCGCCTCCCAATTTCCATTTTTCGATGGCTCAACAGCATTATTTGAACCAATAGTATTGATCGCATTTCCTGTGGAAACCGCCACATTTTTCAGGACCGATCCCGCGGACTTCAACACGCCAAAAACTGTACCGGAGACAGTATCGCTTCGTTTAGTGGTACTTTTTTTCCCAAGAGATGATTTGTGCTTCATATGTTCTGGTTGCAGCAAATCCAAAACTGCAAACGCTTGAGAAGTATTCGTGTTGTTGAGAATATCCTTGAGCCATAGTTCCAAGTCACTTGCAACTGCTGACCGCTCATGTGCCTGACAAGATGTGATATTATTGTTTCTAAAGAACAAGCCTGGGAATGAGGCTCTTTTGATGTGAATAAACTCAGCCGCTAACGCATCGTAACAAGAGCTGAAGTCCGTTAATGTTTTCGTCAAGACCCAACCCGACACGTTGCTCTTAGGCTGCACTTCGATACAAAACAGTAAACGGTCAGCAATGTTAATCCTCTCGTTCAGGATAGCATCGTCGCTAACATCACTGATTCGGATGCTGGCACTAAATAGATTCACTGAGGGGCTAGATTCGGTCTCGGAGTCACGTAAGGTTTCAGAAAGCCTTTCAACTTGTGCCTGTAAATCCAATTTGTCCGAAAGCAATTCCTGTCCAACGGCGACACTTGTAGTGATTTCCAGCTTTTGATCAATATAGGCAATTTTCTCTTTGAGAGCAGATATTTCTCCAAGTATGGAAATATTGGAGGGCATTATGGTAGTGGCAGCAGAGAAATCGGAATCCGGGGAATTTTCGGAATTTAGCAGCTTCCTTGCGACGGTATCCACTGATAAAGAGCTTGTCCTTTCTTTTGGTTCTTTGATGAGGCGGAATTCTTCTTCTTGTAGGGCTATAGCCAGTTGGATATCTTCCTCTTCGGTCCGTTGTGCTTCAATCATTTCAGATTCTCGGGGCGGGAGAGGTGGGGGCGACTTGGAAACGGTATCTCGAGGAGGGAGAGGTGGCGGAGCAGCGCCTAAAGATCGAGGAGGTTTCACGGGAGCTTCTGTGACGCCTTCAATTGATTTGAAACCATCTGTGGTTACGAATGCAGCCCAATGTGACTCTAGAACAGTCAGCGTAGCATTTGCCACAGGATCAAACAGCTCTGATCCAATGCGGGCAGTTTTGTTGGGCATATCGTCAAAACTGGCGGAATTTAAAGCTGTCATGACAGAACCTTCCACTTTGGGGTCCAGCTTTGAAGAATTGAAGAAAATGTCAAAAACTCCACGTGCCTGATCCGCAGTAATTGTATCTGGTAGAGAAGTGATAGTTGTGTAAAGTTGAAGATATGCGCTTGCTTCAATGGGTTCCAAATACTTTGAAAAGGAGCTCCTGTATTCACCACAGCTCAAAGCTTCTACAAGAGGTATGGTAATGGTAATACCACTCTTTGAAGATATGTTTATGCCTTCACGTGAGTCGGAAAGCAACGTCTCCGCCGACTCAAATTCATCGATTTCAGGAAGTTTGCAGTCTGTTTGTCCAAGACTTAAAGGAATTTCTGTTGAACGGATGTTCTCAGAAGCAACCAGGGTTTCAACAAAGATTTGAGCCATAAACGCGGTATTCGCAATCTTAGATTCAGATGTATCGATGGGATACCACTCTTTGGAGTATACGTTGGCTTGAAGTGATTTAGCTGGAATGTATACACTTCCGATCAATTCATCTAATGATCAAATCAGTGAAAACAGGTCCTAAAACAAGGCTTTTATACCTCTGATTAACCTTCCATCGTATACTTCAATCAGAATAGTCTCAGTGGGCTGCATCGCACCCCAATCAAAAGCAAACTCTTCCATCCAGATTGGATGAGTTTCTGCAGCAATTCTTTCGGTTTTGAGTTCGTTTCCATTGAAAATAATTCTGCAAAAGACGCTGCCTTGGCCTAATGGTAATTGCTTGGCCTCGACCACTAGTTTTCTGGCGTTAATAGTTGGGGTCTTTGACTAAGATACAAACCTTTCAAAAACAGCTGATCTCCATTGATGCTTCTCACAGTAGATTTTACGGGCTTTGGAATGGATATTGGGCGTGAAATAGCGGAAGTTCCGCTGCTACTATCAGCAGTGGCTTGGGCTGCTGCCTCCTTTTCTTGTTCCTTCACATAGCCAATCAGCAACTTGTTGATATAATCTGGATCGCTGTATGTTTCCACCAAGTTTCCTAGGACAGATGTCCCGACGATTTCTCGTAACAAGCTGAAAACCACAGGAGATTCACGATCCGCTTTGGGCATGATGGACATGACAATGTGAGCTGATATCCGCCGTAAAAATTTGTTTGACTCTCGAGAATCTGCATATTTATGGAAGGAGGACTGCGGATTCCGTTCCAGATAGACTTCCAATGGAAGTGACGAGGCTTCGAAGTCACGATATTCATAGATGTGCCTAATCAGGGTTTGCGTGATTGGAGAGACTGCGTTTACAACTTTGGTTTTGGATGCTGCAAAGCCAAATGTAATGAGGCCATGGTGAAGGGCAGAATCGATGCTGGTTGCGAATTCATCAGATTTGGAGTAATTTATCGCCGAATACCAGCTGAGAATAAAGTCTCTGATGATCAGACTAATGAGGCGATTTAAAGATGATTCGATCTTCTGAGGAACTGGTGGAAGCGGCCGCTCGTCAGTCTAATGACATTGTCAACTGGGCATAGTACAATGGAACCTCAGAACAAACCTCGTCTTTGCGGGCTGATTCCAAAGACACAAGCTCTATTTTCGCAAGCTTTTCCTCGATCAGATCCATGTCGCTTCTGACAGCCGCTTGATCTTCGAGGCTTAAGCTGATGCCGCCGCCCAGAACAACGCCTGCAAGAAACCCCGCAAGCACCAGACAAGCGATGAGAACAAGTCGCGGACTGAAAAGAACAACGACCGCTGCGACAGGCGCTGCGCGTGTCAGGACCCAGTCGGGGACAGCTACAGCTGGCGGAGCCATTATTGTCTGATTTTATTTGCTTTATTGTTACAACTCGTTGTGATTTGTGTCTGCCGACTCCTCGCACACCGCAGGCGTCTGCACTCTCATTGCATACTCGCACTTGCTTGGCTCAGCAACAGACATCACCTTGTTTTCAGAACCACATTCAAAGGCAACTTCCACAGATCGATGCGGCCCATTCCAGCAATGCGCTCCATTTTCAAACATCATGAATAGATACTTTCCGGTAGATTCGGTCATTTTGTCATCCTTGCGAGATCCCCATCGTGAGAATTTTCTAAAAAGAGTTCTTTGTTTTAATTCTGAAATAGGGAATATTAAAGGTCATACCCAAGATCAGTGCTGCTACCGCCATTGATTGGTCGCTGAACCGCCTTATCTAAAATGCAGATTTCGTAAAAGTACTCAAAGCTCTTGATCTCAAAGCAAGTTCCGACCAATTTATCCCACACATTATTTGGCCCCATGTCTAACTCGCTTTTCTTCTTCAAGTCGGCTATTTTGGTTTCCAAATCTCTCTTCTTATTTTCAACGTCTAGTAAATGAGATCGGGCCTTGGATGCGTCTTTGCGAAGTAGTTCATTCTCTTCCGACCTGGAAAGCCTTATAAAGGGGTTTCTTACGGAGGAATAGAGTTTTCGCCAGCCGGGCCAAACAAAAGGGTACTTGATAGCACCATACGACCCCAATAACAATCCTCGAGCAGATCCAAGCACGCAACGGACGGTAGAAGCTGTAGGATCAATACAAGGATCAGTCAAGGTCGCCCGATCCACCCCTCCAGTTGCGGATTCATCGATGATCGACACTTCTGGCTCAGCCTCCAAGGCAATGGCTCCTCGCCCATCTTCAAGGTTTCGCTTGAAGTCATCATACTGCTGCAATGTCTCTTTGAGAATTGGCTTATCTCGCAGCAGGGCTTCGAAGGCGGCACCCTCCTCGGCATCCTTTAGTTTCATTAAATTATCTAGGATGGATTGAAGTTCGTTGACACGAGAGTTGAGGGTGTCGATATTCGAACGAAGAACATTTTTCCGTTGCATGCATTCAGCAAGTTGCTGTGGCATCACTGCCTGGGCTTCTTCAAAGGATTGTTGCGCCATGAGCGCATTTACATGGTTTTCATAGGCCTCGGCTTCATTCCTGATGACTGTCATTGACCGTCAAAAATCGTAATGTTGGGTTCAATAAAATGGTAAATTTTACCCTTAAGCTCTTCGATTCTAGATGTGATATTCCAAATGTCCACCTCAAGATCAATAATTTGCTTCGCTCGTACATGTTTTGCGTTTATAGCATACGTCAAGTACTCCTTCTTGACTTTGATTCCCTAAATTATATACATTATCTCCTCTGTGTGTAGAATTAAATAAATCTGGCAACTCCACTTTCTGCAGGACACGTTGTTTCTCAAGTTCTGCTTTCTTAAATTCGGCGCCGACTTTTGCACAGACATCAGGGCACTTGATAATTCCAATATATTCGTCAGATCCGTCACAGCATTCCGGGTCTTTCGTTTTAGGTTAGTACTTCCGCAAAGTTCCGTGAAAAGGAAAACCCGCACCACAGATGCCGTCATTTACACGCGAGCTTGGAATTAAAGAACCAATATGGCCAGCATTATTGCAATAGAAAAAAGTATCGTTGCAAGCAGACGTTCCTATTTGATTTGTTTTACGTCCATCATGTGTCAGTGAACCAGTGGGATTTCTGGAGTATAACACACCCGGCTCATCACTGCCGTCATAGCAATCACAAAAATCGTCGTTGATTGAGGTTGCTGGAATACTCTTTGACCCATCAAGACAAGCGAAGAGGGCATTGGGCTCAAGACTATACATTTCATGTTCTAGAACATCGACATCAGGTTACAAAGATCCCAGAAGAGCGGTAACTATTGCTCACTAGTCTCTGGAACACCAAGAAGCTGATGCCTAGCTAGCGCTGACGACGCTGCCACTGCCAAAGGCCAAAGTCGCAGAAGATTCATTTTTAACTCAAAAAAAAATTACAGAGAAGGCAAGTCACAGCACAACTATTGTATTAGAGTGCATTAGTCAGTCAGGTTGAAAGTTTATTCTGGGGGTGAGATGATAGTTAAAGAAAGAGAGTGAATAATAAAAAATTCAGGCTAAAATAGACTATTTCAAGAGCGGTGCATGGCCCGATTAGCTCAGTGGTTTAGAGCACCCGCCTTTTAAGCGGGTGGTCACGGGTTCGATCCCCGTATCAGGCTTGATTAGCGGTGGACACTACGGAAAGTATCAGAGGTGGGGTGTGTTGTCACCTGTGTCCTTTTTCCTTCTTGCCTTCTTGTTTCTCCTTTCTTCTTTCAGACAAAAAGAATGGAAAATATGAAAAGACTGTTAGTTGGGATTGTTGGATCCTTGCGTTTTGATTTTCATTCACTCAAGGAGTTGAAAGCGGCTTGTATTAGAAATTCGCACAAAACTAAACAACTTTTTTTCAGCACCGACAGTAGTCACAATAATATCTAATAATACAATTGAATTTATTCAGGAATTTATTGTTAACTTTATTTATTATTTGGTCATTGTTCTCCCAGTGCTGCACAAAAAAATTAAGTTATGCAACGACGTCGGTTCTCCCTGCCCTCCAACACGAGGCTCCCAACCCAGCACACAAAAAAGACAATCCTAAAATCACGCGAATCTATTCACTTCACGAAGTGTCTGTTCTTGGCATTGTTTATATTCCTCAACCTGGCTATTGCATTGTTCCTCATGCACCCGCGATTTCAATTCCCCAAACCAGAAAGATCTTCAACAACCCCAATCATTCATTCAGGTCCAAAGCGCGTGGATTTTCCAATGACAGATTCTCCCGATGCTGCTATTATGGTAACACAGTCTGGGTGGATTCAGTTTTCATCACTAATCTAAATGTCTATAAGGTGGGAACCGGGAAATCAGATATATCCCTTCCAATCGGCGAAGTGAATATGATGGGATATGCGGAAATTCTCCAGAACGCGAATGGGATTCATTTGCGTCTCAAAGCGCGAGCGTTTATATTTACAAACCCAGAATCTTCTAAACATCGCGCTGTTTACGTGTGCGCTGATTTAGGTATTGCAACACGGGGACAATGCATTCGACTTTCTTTTTCATGATTATTATTATATCGCACCATTCAACTCCCAGGTTTCATGTCGTCAATAGCTCGACAACAAATAGCGGAACGACTCAATACAACAGAATATCATGATCCAGAGACAAACCAACCATACTATACAATCGAAAACGTTATGGTTTCAGTAACGCACACACATTCTGGACCTGGAGGCTTTGCCGACGGTTTCAGTTTAGTAAACCGAACCTTTTATTTTTGAAGGTTCTGTCAAAATTGATCTCCTAACATACCTATAGTGTATCAAATAACCAGTCTTGGAAAAGTTCCTATGGCAAGAGAAGCCGTTGTCGACGCGATTGTATCTGCAATTCAATATGCCCACTCAGATTTAGAATCATCATTGCGAAAAAGCGAGAAAAATCAAGAGTTTCATCGAGTCGTTGTAAACACGGGCATCCTCCGCAATGGCGGCTTGAATCGAAGCCCAAGTTCGTATAACCAGAATCCAGAACAAGAGCGCGCAATGTATGACTCAAATGTAGATCAAAAAATGGTGGGCGTGAGTATTTGGACAAGACCGACAAATCGAAGTAGTTCGAGAATGAAGGCTCATGCGAACTGGTTTCCTGTGCATGGAACGAGTTTACACAGTGAAAATCCGCTTGTTTCTGGAGATAACAAGGGATTCGCCTCGTATCTGTGGGAGCTTGAAGAGAATAGAAAGAATCCGGGGCTCAATTTTGTTGCCGCATTTGCGCAGTCGAATTCGGTAAAAAGTTCCTGTATTTTTGAAGTACAACGCTGTTTTTAAACTTCTGAATGTCGAATTAGGGTGATGTCACACCAAACTTAATCCCCCCAAGATGTAAAGACACTGGAGAACCATGTGATGGATCGAAAGGCGGCTGCAATGGCGACATTCGCAAGTGTGTTGGCCTTGGTCCAGTAAGTTCAACCAGAAATGTATGATTTTGCCAAATATTTATCTCTGCTCTTTGTAACTGATAAGGGAGAGGACTCGGGTAAGAGTGACTTTTACGCAGCGGAATACATTGGTCGCCTACAGTACGAAAAGGCGAAACAAATGACAAATTCAACGATTTCCACGAGGGGTGTTCTTTCTAAAGGCCCTATTGTATTCCGCCATGCATGGGTTGACATGGGCGACGTAGCGGTAGCGAGATACTAATAGATGCGTTTAATTATTATTTTTAAAATTTCGATTTAGGTTGAACTACCGGATGGTACATACGGGCGAACTTGTTCAGCTGCCATGGTATACATAAAAATCCAAAGGTCTTGAGATAATTAAACACTTTTCCATTTCAGGGAAAGGCCTTCATTGCAGGAACCACCGACGGAAAGGGACTCATGTATTCCTACCAAGGATATAACAAACGAGACAAAAATATGGTGCTCGGATTTATTGGCGAGCTCTTGAACTCTCGCCCGGCATCCACTGAACTGGAACGTTGTCACCACCCCAAGCAAATCCTCTTCAACACGGGAGAAAATCACGTCCCTTATCCTTGGCAACCAAGCATTTTACCACTGCAGTTGTTTGTGCTTGGTCGAAAACTAGCCTTGGTTGGACAACCTAGCGAAATCACAACTATGGCTGGAAGGAGACTCCGGGAATCCGTGAAAAAAGCATTGCTGGATGATAATGTATTTGATGAAGATGGAGAGGTTGTAGTCGTAGGTCTGGCAAACGCTTATTCCTCCTATGCATGCACATTTGAGGAATACCAGATGCAGCGATACGAAGGAGGATCCACGGCTTTTGGACCCCATACGCTCAGCGCATATATAAAGCTCTTTACACAAATGGCGCATTCCGTAAAAGATCCGTCGAGAGCTGTGAAACCAGGCGAACCTGCACCGGCGCCAGAAAATGAAATCTCCCTTGTGTCTCCAGTATTGCTCGATTCTGCTCGACCTGGGGGTAGCTTTGGTGATGCGATTCAACAACCAGACAAAATTATATATTCAGAAGTTCCTAAAAAGTTTGTTGGAACTCCGGTTGTAGTAGACATGGGTACTCTTGGCGATGGAAATGTTTCAAGACGGATCAAGAACGTTACAACCACTGTAAAAGCATCTTTCCAGTGCGCACATCCTCGAAATGGACCTGGGAAAGTATCGGAATCAACGGGAGTTCCGACATTCATGACTATTGAAAAGCAGAGCCTCAAGAATCTCAGTGATTGGAGTGAGTTTCTAACGGACGCGGTAAGAGTCCCCCCTTTTTTTAACGTGTGGTCAGTTGAAAGGTTTCGTTTTTTGATTAGGATTGGGACACCAAATTCTTATGGACACGATCTGGAGTCACAGAAAGTATATGCAAGGTGGAGTGGGATATAGGGAGGACGGTGCCCGCGGAACCTGGTACATATAGATTCAGAATCTTTGGTGTGGCAAAAACTCTGTTTGGGGAGAAAAAGTACAGTGGCAAAAGTTTGCCATTTTCGCTGAAAGGGGATCTTAATTAAATACAGATCGAAACGATGACATGGATTGAACAAAATTCGGTTCAATCTTTCTGATGAGCGCTATATATATGTAGTAAAACTGGAAGTGAAGTCCTTTATTTTGCCTTTACGTTCTTGGTCGCTGGGTATGTCGATGGAACAAGTATCGCAAAGCCCATAGCGATTATAATAGTTGCCAAAACGCCATACTTTGAGGCTTCTACCAACGACGCGTATGAATAGATCCCAATACCACCAGCGACAGCTGATAACACAAGAGCCAAGAACCCTGAATATTCCTTAACTTGATTCCATCTGTAAACGTCAAAAATCCACCATTTAATTGAGTTATATCCTCTCGAAGGATTGTTCCTCACTTTTTCGCCTTCAACACACTGCCAAAAACCAAACCCGGAAACCACAGGATTCCCATCCCAAGGACAGCTACAAGAGTAACAACAGAGTAAGCAGTCGCTCCAATGATTCCATGGTACGATGTAAAATGCGGTTTCGAGTTGTTGTCCTTGTTTTGATAAATTACAGTAAAGCCAGCAGTGATGGCAATAAGTGCGATAGTTTGAAGAAAGGCATGAAAAGATATCGCAGCTATGGATTTAGTCTTCATGGTGAGGCTGAAAGAAGGAACTGGATGATTAATTGAGGCCTGCCATTTATCAAACACTGCTTGACTTACACCGATGTTATTGATGCAAACAGAAAAACTGCCATGCACACTGGATGCCAGGAATAAAGACTGGTGCCCAGAGTTGCGATATAGGGCGAGCAAAGGACTGCAACACCAACCAACAGAATCAACACTGGAAGGATCATTTTCTTTTAAAAAATAATCACTGCGTCATTCCTTTCTCTGCCTCCGCTTTTAATTCAATGCAATACTCTTCAAACCGGACGCGCAACTCCTCTGCTTTCAAACGCTGCACAAGCCACGGAACCAGCCCTGCCGCCCCTCCCATAGTGATCCAAATCGAAAACTTTGTCTGATTATCTGCTATCTGTTCGACTCGATGCACTTTCTCGGCCCAAAGCAGCCAATCCGGGAAAGGCGAAGATGTAACAGCGAATTGGGATTCATCAAAGTGAGACACAACGTCGATTTGATCGCTACCAGGACCTCCCTTTTTCAAATGGACAGTCACAATCAGTTTATCACCGATTTGTAAGGGCCTCGGCATTGTCAGTGGCGTCTGATGGACGCATTTCGTGTGGTATGTGCTCCAGTCTTTGTATCTTGAAATATCCGTGACTATCGAAAGCACCGTATCCGGCCGAGCGTCAACTAGTATCTCTGCAAAGACTGAAAAAGATGCTTTGGCTGGATTTGAATGTGTTGGAGTGGCAAGGCAGTGTGGGGCAACAAGAGTTCCACTTTTCATGTTGTTTTTGTTGAAGTATGAAGTATGAATATTGAAGAATAATAAGGATGGGATCAATTCCTTCAAATCGCATGCGAATACACTTTCTGTAAAACTTTTTTTGGATAATTAACCAATGTATTAATAAACTGCTTAAAAATTAGAATACATTCGAAAAGTGAAAGCGCGATATGAATAAGTAACCCCGACAGTTTTAAATCCCACCCAGAGAATGAAAACCAGCGGCAGCAGTAGGCCCCATTGTCGTCGCACACCCATCCTCTCTCCCCCCAATATGCCTCTTCAACGTATCAGAGCGCGGAAAACGTTTCCCACAATGTTCACACAGATGCCTCTTTCCTTCATCTTCAAAGTGTTTTGACCGTTCATGTCGTTGCAAATCGTGCTTTCGCCGGAACGAGGAGGGACACTCTGAGCATTGATAAATTGCTTCAGTGTGGCACCGAATATGGGAACGTAAACTGTTGGCAGAGCTACAGAGTTTGGTGCATGAGGGATATGGACATTCGAATCGTTTTGATGGTGTTGCTCCACGTGTAAATTTGTCAGAAGCGCCGTTAACGGACGCTGAGTGTGTGAATTCGATTGGGGCGGGATAGAGAGGAAGTGATAATGCGCGCTGTTGTTGGGTATGTAATCGAGATTGATTGGGATGTTTAGGCAGGAATTGAAACTCTTGAATTGAACTTGTTGGTTCATATGATTTCACAGGTTGGCA